>NXFV01000804.1:0-42714 GCA_002803225.1 Gamarada debralockiae | reverse complement strand
TTTTTTTTTTTTTTTTTTTTTTTTTTTTTTTTGTGAGCAGCGGTTACGAAAGATCGGGGCTGGGTAGTTGTGTCTAGTACGAGTATAAAGAGAGAAGATATAAAACGTGCTAAGCTAATCGGAAATGGGGTAAGGAGGCAAGACTGCTTCTTGTCCAGCTTGCCAAGCTGGTGGCGGAAAGTGTCCGGGCTGCCTGGCTCATGCATTGCAAAGGGTCATTATTCGAACAAACCTACAAAGCTACTTGCGTCTTGGGAAAGTATCCCAGGATCCTATATCTCCACGTCAGGAACAACCCCAGGTGCGTGGTAGTGAATGATGACCTACTGTCTTAAAGACAAAAATGATCCTTCTCAGTCAGACCCTCTTCACTGGAAGCATAGGTCCAACTCTTGAGTTAGAAGAACGACATTTGAAAGAATCATTATGGATGCGCCTAAACAATGCTCCCGATGCACCCAATCCATATCCCTGGCGCCATGTCATTCAGCCCCCTCCTGTTCACACCCATTAAAACCCATACAACGGACTGCATCATCGCATCAACCTCAACGGTACCCGAATTTGCGCCTACTATCATCGAAAACCACAGCCCGACTCCTCGGCATCACTATCATCCGCGCTACCATCATCCTGAGGCGCACGCCTCCTCAACCCGCTACCCACACAGTCCTCTCCTCCACTCTCATTCCCAGCGTCCTCCGAATCATCAGAATCATCCTGTGGCTGCGGTGCATGCGGTGCGCGCTTCTTCAAAATTTCAAACCCTTCAGATTCCGTTTCTAATGGCATTGTATCGATCATTTGTTGGATCTGGGCATCGTAAGATCTTGCGGTTCCGGCGCGCATTTGCTCTTCAAGATTTCAAACTCTTCAGGATCCGTTTCTAGTGCAATGTAGTCGATCATAGGCTTGATCTGGGCATCCGTGAGATCTTGTGGTTTCGGTGCGCGCTTGTTCTTCATCTTACCAGGAATTTCCGTCTGTATTGGCTTTGTATGGAGAGGCTCCTCCATTGACATGCCCATAATTTCCTCCACTGTGGTATCTGGGTCATCTTGCGGTTGCGGAGCGCGTTTGTTCTTCAGAATATCAAAATCTGCATCTTGTATTCAGTCGATGATATCCTGCTCTTGGACCTCTGTGAGCTGGGTGCTCGTTACTTTTCTTTGCGTTAGGTTGTGGGAGTCGGGCGTAAAGGGTGTACGTGTGCGATGGCGCTGAGGGATGCGATGAGGGGGCGAGCGTGGAGAACTTCATTTTGGAGAACGAAGAACGAGAGCGGGTAGTGTTGAGAGCTTGGTGGAGGGTGGATGACTAGAGTTTGGTAGAGGATGGATGGTGTTGAGAGTTCAGAAGAGGGTGGATAGCGATTAGGCTCTTCGGTCCGAATGATGATGGGAATAGCTGACTTGATGGTCTGTTATCTGAGTACTGCAGATGGAAGTGAATGTGGATGGAATAGACTGAGGCCAGTGGATATGCTGTACAGCTATATACTTCTGTTTTGATGCCCCGCCGTAGCGCGAGGATTCCCGGATCATCATCTCCATCGCCATTAGTTACGGGAGATGAACGGCTATCCATGAACGCATTCGACTTCTCGTGACTAGGAGAGTTCCGTCACGCGTCCTACAATTGGTTCAAAGCGCGTCGTATAAGAATGAGTGGTTGAATTGCAGAATGCATGTCGCCTTCTAGTGAGGCTTCTAAAAGTCAATACTCCCAGCTTACGGACGTATGAATCAAGCATCTTCATGAAACCAAGGGATAATTTGGAAGGAGCGAAATTGCTCTAGTCAATGTTGGTAGGCTCCGTTGTCAGATGTCCGTTATCTGCCGTGCAGCAGCCACGTCTGGAGAAAGTGACTTTCGGCATAAGAAGACGAGAACTGAAAAATCCTATTGATTCAAGGACAACCTCATCCTGCTTTTAGACATGGACAAGGGATAATGCCGCGATACTATTCCCCCGATCGTATCATGCACACTTAAAGTGCGAACTTTTCATCACGTGACATAATCATCAGCACCCGACCATGAGAGCTCTGCTGTTATGGCAGCCATTTTGAAGGACCGGGGGTTGAATGAATGTCGGATCGCTTTACCTAAAATATTTCTAAAAATAAAATTGATTGTAAAGGGTCATTGATTCGAAGGACGTACCAAGGCCACTTGTTGCCGTCATGGAGTCCAAGCTTGTATAACTTGGATACAACGTCGCCTATCAACTGAATCGATGACGAGAAAGAAATGACACTGATAATGACCTCGACAAGAATAGGCACTTTTCTCTGGTTCTCAAGATTCTGGGCCGAGCGTAAAGTGCTTTGGGGCATATTGTGTCTGCCGGAGATAGCGAGGGGGGAATGGTAGCAGGCAGTGACACCATTCGGGCGAGGAGCTTGTGGGAGTCGGTCGTCATTCTGGGGGTTGAGATTCTGGGTTGATTGAATTCAATTCGTATTTATGCGCTGAAAACTCTAGCTTTTCAAGGATATCATCATAACATAATGCTCAATTCGCGACCCTGTATGCGCCTCCGAGCCGCAGATCAGCCCTCCTCCAGCTCTTTATCCTCTTTAATGTGCTCGATTATCCCACTATGGAAGTCGTATGGGGATTGGGGTTGGGGGCATCGTATCCAAAACTTCAAACCAGTCAGCATTGCCCATCCAACAAAATACAGTAATACAGCAGTTTCGAGAAATGGAGCTTCAGTTGAAAGATGAAAAGACTTTTTTTCAGCATCAGACACAAGTGCCTTCAGCATTAGCATGGATTCGTTACATCATAAGCATTTCTCCACACCACCACTATCACCTCCAATAAAAAAAAACCCCACCCCACATACCTATCAACACCTCCATTCCCTACGTCTTCATATTCCTATGTTCCGTTCTGTATGGGTCGAATTAGCGACAATTCGGTATGGGTAAGCCAGGCGGTAGTTGAGAATCCTCCACGACGGATCAGTATCAGGTAATCGAACCAGTTTGTTCGTCATTGAAGATCAGTATTTGATAGTACTTGTGTTGCTCATCATCGTATCGCCGCGCCGTGGAGGCCTTCCATTCATCCAAAAAAAAATGTGCAACTCACAGTGAATGTGTCTTGTTGCTCTCTGCAAATCTGCGACTTCGAAGCTGGTTAGCTTGGTTCGAGGGAGATTAAGGAAGGAAGGGTGGGAGTTGAAAGGGATATCAGAAAGTCCGTTTGGAAAGACAGGTAAATCACCATATGAGCAAAGCTCTAGTAAGATAGGGGCGACACGAAAGTTCATCATGATAGTGTGTGGGAGGAAGACGAGATGGAAGATTGGGGGCTTACCTAGCAGAATCTGTGACAAGCAAAAGCGATAGCAAAGTAGTAGATGGTGGTGAGGATCTACAGTTCCCCAAGCATATTTGCTTCAGTCCATTGCTACTGCATCAATTATACGCCGAAACGCATTTGTTGTTGTGTGGAAGAAATGTTGCGGAAGAGAACGCTCGGGATGTAGAAATTTCAAATTAGTGCGGCGCTAGTCGGACGCAGCCGAAGAGCAAGCGAGGTTGAATGAGGATGTCTCATTCTGGTAAGACGTGACTGCTGACAGACGTCTGAATAGTGTTTATTGGGGTTGCTGAGCCTGCTGGAGAGGTGTTTTTCGAAGGTATCGGTTAAGGATCATATACGTGCTTGTTAGCTGTCAAAGTCAACATTTATCACTCTCGACGTCACCAAGTCATGAACGAGTAAGAGCTGTAGATCATCAAGACCATCCAATATGCAGAGGAATACTCTTTGTTGAAATCTAGATAGTAGCTACTACCCCAGATGCCAGAACGCCTCAATGGTGTGAATATGCCAAGCAACATACATTTCGCCAAACCCTCATTAATGCTCAATACCATAGCAACGCGCTGCGCATCGATGCCTGCCTGTGCCAGCCTGCCAACAAAGAAAAGACACCACAAATGAAGAGATGTTCGGGACGCCTTTTCCGCCCTTCTTTCATGCGTTATGCCGCCTTGTATTCCATGTTCCATATGCCCAGAGGTTGCGCATCGTACAGTCTCACTCATAGGCGAGGGAGTGATATTTCAAGCCTGCCAGCTTGCGCTCTCGAGATTCTTGATGTTACGCCAGAAAAGACGGAAATGACAGAAATCAAACAGACATGCCCAAAGGTGATGTGATGTGATGTGATGTGAAGAAGAAAAGCTAGAAGAGAGCAAATAACACCAGACACATGCCACCCTGCCCTTTCCATATCCTGTGCCTGTGGACAACTCCAGTAATTGCTACAACGCGCGACAGGGGGAATCTCATGACCGTGAACAACGAACACCACGCTACAAAGTATGTGAAATGCGCAAATGCAACCCTATGCAGCGAGACCGGCTGACTCCTTCCGATGAACCCTTTGGAAATGAAGAAAAGAAACTTGAATGCCATGTACATAGTGCGGCAGTTGTGCGAAGTGTAAAAGACAAAATCCCTAACATAACCGAAACTCCGAGAAATGAGTACCCCTAACGATCTACCTGCCCATCATATATGCAGGAGGAAATCCGTTATTTGCGCCGTTCATCATCGTTGCCGGACCACCAGCGGTCATGGCTCCAGCGAAGACCGGTCCATTCCAGCCGTTGGTATTTCCTGCGAAAGATGCGGCTCCGTACTGCCCAGTAGCTCCATTCATAGGGTTTATGGTGTTGGTGTATCCCATTCTGCTTTGTCCGAGTCCTGGTGGAGCGCTGAGACCAGGAGGAGGGCCACTGGCTGTGCTGAATGTTGCTCCTGGACCACCAAGCATGGCTCCGTTCATACCCTGCACCACACCCGTAACATTCGAGGGTCCTGCCGACGCCATGCCTTGCCCAGAGCGTACTCCAAGGGGGTTCTTTGAGAAGCTCAGCCGGATGCCTCCCTTGATGCTGTTATGGAGCGGGTGACCGTAAAGCTCGTGTAATGCTTTTGTCGCAAAAGACACATCCTCGAACTCAACAAAGCACATCGGACCATTCTGCTTCGTTCTGAAGCACAAGCGCTTGTAACCGCGTTGCTTCGAGAACATAGCCTTCAGCTCATCCTCGGATGTATCGATCGGGAGATTCCCAACATACAAGGTATTGCAGGGAGGGTTCTGGTCAGCAGGATTGACGGGTGGGAAGTTGTGACGCTGATAGTGTTGACTACCTAGCTGATAGTTCACCGGAGGTCCACCATTGGTCAAGGTTGTCGGAGACATTGCATTCGCATGTGACATGGATGAAAGAGTCTGTGGAGTGGCGAAAGAAGAGATGGGCGCCGGACCTGCAGCATTCGTATTGAGGGACAACCCCGCCATACGTGAGATCGGAATTTGTGGGTTGGTGGGTCGACGAGCCGTGATGGAAGGGCCATTCTCAGCGTAGGCAACAGGATCTTTGAGTAGTTCACCAGTCTCATCGTCGTCAACAGAATCGTTGTTGATCAGTGACTTTCCAGTGATTCGTGTCCGTTCATTAAGATGGTTGCCGATGGGTGACTGTGGAGAGAAAAGACTTTGATAGTGAGCGCTATTTTCCGGATTTGGAAGTTCATTGCTGGCATACGCTCCGCTGCTTGGTGGGGAGACTCTTTGGTTGGTTTGGAAGGTACCGTTGAACCTCGAAGATTGACGTGGGGTAGGGCCTGTAGATGAGGCTGTCGATGAAGTTGAGCTAGATGGACCAGTATTTGACGTGTTGTCGACCGTATATCGACGAGACACAGTAGGACTTCCGTAGTACATTTCCACTATCATTTGCGCGTCCTTTGCAGTATTTGGCTTTCCATCGAGCATGCTCTTGGCCTCGAGTGCGCCTTGATGTGTCTTGAAGCGTAGAAGTGCAGACCGGAACCCAGGATCCTCGGACTTCTCGGCTGACTGCACCTCAGCATCGATGAAATCTTTCGAAAAGATAACCATTGCCTTCAACATTTCCTCGGTTGTATTGATCGGGAGACGTCGGATCAGAATAGCACACGGGCCAGATGTGAATGCGCCTCCGGACGCCTGCGCGGTATTGGGCCCAGTTTCACCTGCAAAGGCATTCATGGTAGTCATTGACAGTGACTGGTATGATTGTTGGGCCCCATTGGGTTGGCGGAAGGCCTGGCCAGATGGGACAAAGGTGGGAGCGTTCATGGCATGCTTTGGTGTTGCGCTCGTGATGTAAAGACTTGTGCGATCAGTCGCGGACGTTTGATAATGTTGAGGACTCGAGTATATTTTGCTTGCGCCAGATTGAACTTGCACCGAGTTCTGCCTCTGCAACACAAAACTGGTCGACAAGCTTTGCAACGGTGGTTCTATTGATCGGATCTAATGGACGCGCTCGAAGTGTTCGACGTGACGATGGGACGGGGAGGAATGTCGCATATGTCTCGTTATCGCAATCGTAAGAAAGAAGGGATCGGGCGATTAAATGTCGCGCGGGATGAGTGATGTTGAAGAGATGGAATCGCGATTATATTGTAGTTCGCAGTTCTTCTTCGTACAAGTTGAGTTGTCAGATAGCTAACCCGACCGACCGAATCCAGGAACTTGAAGTCTAACTCGAGCGAGCGCGTACTTCGTACTTTTATCAGGACAATCGCCGGTATTCTGGGGAAATTGTCGCGACCCACGACGGCTGGCTGCGTCGTCACAGAATGAAGGGACGAGACTCGAAAATATTGTTGTAGGAGAATTGCGTATCGTTGGATAATTTGGGAAGGAATGTCGGAAGAAGAAAGGATTTAGGAGGGGGAAACGTGGAACCGTGAACCCGTGGGTGGTGGTGAAGAAAGAAAGTTCCTTTTGAGATAATTTGGGTCGGGGGTGGATTTGGTGTGTGGAGGGACTTTTGGGTTAGCAGGACACACCACAATCTGGCACTGGCGGTGCTTGGGTACGCCAAAATCCAAGGCTGCTATTGGTAAGATAAGGAAATAAATCCCTGGCAATCAATTCTGCTAGTTCTATTTTAGGTTTAGATTCATTTTCCAATGGTGCATCGCTCCTTCGTTCGAGCTGTCCTTCTGCTGGGCTGGTGGACAAGTTCCTTAAGCGGGTCCTGGATCACTCCTCAAGCTCTCTTCTCAAGGGCGACCAGAGTTGTCCGAGCTTCTTTTTAGTTCCCCCCCGTACCACCGATTAACATCCTTGCTTGCGTGCCGAGAGTTAGTGATGGCCCGACCGAGATGTGCGAGTTGATGCGATGGGTACTTTGGACTTTGGAATCAATCTCATAGGACGATGGGTGATGATAAACAAGCAGCAGAAGCAACTGAAGGAAGCATCGGTCTGGGGAACCAACTCCTCATAAATCTCCAATGAATGCCGTGAAGGATATCGCGATCAATTCATCGGCTCTCGGGAATCCGTAGAGAGGACTGGTTCATAGAGGGTGCCGGATAAAAAGCAATTTGCTTTAAATCCTCCTCGTCGCCCATAACAGTTTCGTCCTCTATCCCTCTCCCATCATTCTGGAAATCTGGGAATACTCCGCTTTCTGTCAGTACAATTCTATAAAAAGGGCAACGATGTTGCTACACATGGCGATTATCATTGATGCACTTTTGGTCCCTTTTCGTGAAGATCCAGGAGAAAAACGGTTTGAAGGTGGGGTGAGTCGGCTTATTTTGGCCAAGTCGGTGGCGCTCTACCGGGGCTTACAGGGCAGTGAAAAGGTGTGTGATGTTCAGGCGTCAAAGAGGCGTTTGTGTCTCAGCACCGTTGGACCGTGTCTCTCCTTTTCGCTCCAGGAACCCAATCTGACTGGTGCGAGACTCGGTGGAAAACGATGCCCTCGAGACCCTTCGAAAATATGATAAATCGAACGGCTATCTACTTTCCAGGACACGAAAACCCACCGCGCAGGATGCGTGCGGGAGATGGCTCGGCTGTGACGGTCTTGTACAACGTGAAAGAGGATTATTGTCTTCACTTCCAGACGCTGCATAAGACGTCTCTTTATGCGCCGGGATCTCAAAGGCTGATTGATTGGTGAGAAGAAGCAAGGGCGGATACCTCAACTCTCATGAGTTGAATTACTCAGGACTTGGGAGTGTCTCAGATTGAGCTCGAGTTAAATTCTCATGTCGTGATATCGTACTGTCAGCAATTGAGTTGAAGTCTTATGAAACGCTGATCAATTTTTGAAGCTGCATCGGAACACATGGCAGATCTCTATGCCTGTTAATCTTTTCTATGGGAAAAGCGGCGATGATTCCGAGGTATTCTGGGGTTGGAGGCGTGGGAGGAGGAAAGCCCCAAAAACGTCCTGTAAATCTCGATGCAATATCGTGATGATCACCGTTGCAAATCCCCAACTCAAAATCCACTCTTGTATCGTGCCTTTTGCCGTACTTCTCACTCAACTGACGGCAGACATTTTCAAACCATAAGAAAATATACGATCTGACCAGTTCGCGACCCCTCAGCCAACAGGACGGAGTGGAAAGATTTCTTCAGCTCTGCCGCATCTTGTAATTGGGGAGATTCTCGAAAGCTTTGACGCCTCTGACAAGCTTACCATTCAGGGTTCAGGGATTTCGTTCCGGAAGAGGTCCTTTCATAGGCCGCCAACCGTGCACCGTTCCTCTAGACAAGGGGGGTCTTTTTGGGTCGACAAACACGAGGGTGTGTGGGCTATTGAGGGGCTAAGTCCCGCCATCACGGCACTCCAAAACCTATCGTCGACCTGAGTTGGTGATAGATCAGCGTGGAGCACGAATGGTGTAGTTTTTCCGACAGATACAATCGCCATCGTGAACACTCCAATTCAGATGTGTGGCTGTTAATTCGGAGCCACGAGGGGTTTGAAAATCGGGACTTTTCAAGATTGGGTCAAAATGGGCTGATTTGACTCCGCCTTTTGAGGGGATGTTTGCTATCCCTTGAGACCTGCATTCTCTACTGCAAAAGCAAATGCAGTGACTGCAGCCTTTCGCAGTTTGTGTAGGGAAGCTTCTGGCCTCCATTCGATGAATGTGCAGATGATGACAGGAGAACGCCTACCGTATGTATCCGCACTTTCTCAGACTTCGGTAGACGGAGTCAGATTCTCCACATCCACGTCCATCACGACTTCTGATTTCGAACAAACCATGTCTTCTCATGTCACAAACTGGTCATTTGATGAGCAATGCCTGCACGGATCGCCCACCTACATTCAAGAACCAACAAAGCAACATGCAGATAACCATCTTCAGCTCCCCCAAATGAAGTTTGGGGCTCCGTCGACCAGGTCAGAGGGTCAACGGGAGCCGCCGTGATCATATCTTCCTCCGAAGGGTGGCTTCCCTCTCACAAGGCTGTCTCCTATATGTGATCCACGGCAGTCATAATGAAGCTGCAAGAGGGTATGCGCTGGCCTGCTTGGCCCGCATGTACTACTACTCTAGACTCGCCTATTCAGGAGGATTGACCAACTGCAGACCGTTTGCTAATGCATGCACTACACTGCCGGATGCACGCATGCTAGCCGCGAGAGTATCGTATCAGACCTTTCCATTTGAGCATGTAGCGGAGTATTTCTGCCACACGAAACCAATCCTTTTTGCGAGCGGGGCCTGCATACTGGATTACACAGCAATCTGGCGTTAACCCGTGCTGACATTTGAGGCTCTTGGGACCATGGCAATCACGTGGTAGAGCCCCGCTCTGGTGACCCCCACGCCACTCTTCTGAACAGACACTGGGAATTAAAAAAAGAGCGTCCGTTTTGGGAAGCTGTCTAAATCATTCTAAACATTTAATAACACCAGTAAGCATGTAGAGAGAGTTTGATCAGGTGCATTAGGTCACGTGAAGAATCTTCGGCTAGAATCGGAAAGTGGAGAGAATTTTTTGAGTGCTCATATTCCAAAATATGAACTTTTCTTCCATAACCAAGCAAATAGTGATTGTGCTTCTGTGGTCCAATGGTTAGGATTCCACCCTTCCATTCTATGAGTGAGGTGGAGGTTCGTGTTCGATTCACGGCAGTTGCAAAAATCTTTTTGGCTTTTTTGACATATTTTTTGAGGTTAAAACTTCTTCTTTCACCAACTTTGCTTCTGTATCAGGATTTTTGTTGCTCCAGCATCTCTTCGGCGCCGAAGCGAGAACCTCACTTGCCTCTCTTTGTCCCTTTGGATGCTAATTCCCAACATCCTGGATTGAGAGAGTCACATAACTTTCCAGATCGTAGTTAATGGATTCGAATTGCCAATGGTCAGCGAAAGCTGTCATATTGGATTACTCTTTTCATTAGGTAATTCTATATCGATCTCGCCATTAGTGAACGGTAGCAAGACGCTAGGATCAGGCCTTTTTTCATCGATAATTTTGTCAGCTACGAGTATCTCATTCTCAAGGTCTTCCGTCTATGTATTAATATATCAAAGATACCTCTTTAGGAGCCCCCAATACTTTCCCCTCATTTCATTTTAAGATTGTTGCGCTTTTAGACTTGGATTATCTGATACCCCACTTTGCCCGCAAAATGGCCCCACAAACCAGCATTCCAACCGTGAGCCCCTTCTTCCTTCCAAATTATACTTTCACCGACAAGTTCCCAGTCTGCAAACGTTTTAGGAGTAAGTCGAGGTCCTGAATCTGTACTCTGAAACGTGCTCGCTGACTCGGATCTGAAGACTATTGGCACAGGTTCGGTCTCCGTTCAAATTTCTTAAGATGGTGTTTAACAAACAACAGTGTATGAACTCTATCCAAAATGGGATATCTTGATACTGATTTTGCATAGCCTTTGGTGCATTCAGGTATGTCTCTCATCTATAATGATATGAAAATTGACTTTGCTGATATATCTCAGTTAATACCACAGTGAGCCCCTTCCACTCTTGTTAGGAGAGTCGACTCAGACGATTCAGGGTATGGACGAATTACCGCACCAAGAATACCGAAGGTCTTCCTGGGTCAATGCTATTTATTTGGGCCGTTTGTATGTTTTGTGTATCTTCGTTCAGAGCGCCACTGACATCGTGAATAGGTGCTGTTCCCTTTGGAGCTTATTCGATAGCCCAGGTTGGTCGAATCTCTAAGGGAAGCGTGGGAAGAGTGGCTGATGGTGGAAAGAATTTCAACATTCCAATCCAGATCCAACCACAGTGTTTCGGGACATTCTGCTTGATTAGTTGGGCGCAGACTTTGATTTATCATAAGTGAGTCCCGTCTCCCTCTGTTGATTGAAAGGCATACCTTAGCGTTCAATCCCTTATGTTGGCCGAGGCGGTTGCATTTCATCCCCAAGTATATGTACCCGGAAATTCGCGGGAGTGATCCATCACCCACATGTGGATTTCTACTTGAGAGATTACAGGGACTCATGGAAGCCGGAGTTATCAAAGTCGTCGTCCCGCGTGCTGTGTTTGCTTCATCCATGACTACAAGCACTTACCCAATTCTCGTGTTGCGAGCCCTTCAATATCAAGGTTCTCAATTGATTTACAATGCCGTTGTCGTTGATTGATTGTTTTTGTCATCATCGACCGCCAGAACAACATGTGTCATAATCAATCAATGCCTCGTTGCATGCCTCAGTATTCTTTTGCTACTCCCGAAAGAAAGCCGTTGTAAACCACGCATACTTTTCATCGGTCACATCTTTCAAAAATTTCCATGGATTGCTACTGACCAAAGAACAGTAAATACCCAGTATGGAAAGTCACAACACTCGCTACCTGCCTTTGGGCAGCTTTTGGCGGAACTGAGGCAGCTTTGATCTTGACATTACGAGTGAGTTTTCTTTCTTTCCCATCTCAGCGACGCTAATTGATCGGATAGCCTCTGTATGATCGAGGAATTTCATACCCAATGACCATTCTTGGTATCATTGCAAGTCTCCTTCTTGTAGCGGGGCTGATCGCTCCGTATATCGAGATGTGGAAACGTCGTGGGAGAGTCATTGGTATCAACTGGGTAGGTGGATCTTTGGTGGGCTATGTTTAGAAAGTGCTAACAAAGGCAGATATTTCTGACGATCGATTGGTCGGGAGCTTTGTTCTCGCTGATGGCTCTTGGTAGCTAGTTCTCACTCAACTTGCCTAACACAAACTGATGTAGATTTCAGTTGCCCAAAATACATTCGACATACTCGGTGGCGTCCTCTACATTCTTTGGTGACTATTTGGACGAACAATCTGACAATATCATACTGACTTTTGCAGTATCTTTCTTGAAGGCGGCATTTTTGCCTCGCATCTGATATGGATGTTCAGAACCCGCAAGATCCGCGAAAGAGCCAAGAAGGAGGGCAAGACTTTTGACGATGTTGCTAGAGAGCATGAAGAGCAGGAAATTGAATTCAAATTCGCGGAAAGGAAACTTGGTTGACCTGCAAAGAGTGTGGATTCAAGAGAGCCCACATCACCTGAGAGCGATGTGGAGGCTAGTCGAGATGATCGTAAGTTCACTCGATCCATCTTGTCAATTATTGTACGGTCCGCACAGGAATTTCCAATCTATAGGGAAGTCTGTCCATTTGTGAAAGTTTACTGACTGCATTCCCAGAAGCTGCGAAAGATCCAATCGCCGTCGTTGGCAAAACATAAATCCACATCTCGCGCAGTAGAATCCGTTCGAACTTTATACACATTCTGTTGGAACCCTTACCCAATGGGCAAGTTTTAGTTCTTTATGCTTCTTCAGTTTTCAGCACTGGCTCTTAATCCTTCTTCTCTTCTCGTTCTTCCTCTTTGAGCTCAGTTTCTCCTCCGGTCTCGGCTGCTTCGCCCGACTTCGTCGCCACCTTGGCTTCCTCTTCTCCCTCCTCCTCCATTCGCTTTTCTTCCCGCCATGAATACCACCATTTAAACACTGCCCAAAGTATGGGACTAAGTACCAGCCAAATACTTGCCACAAAAGTACACATCCATCCCATCCCAATCCTTTCGATGAATGGAACGGCGGCTGCAACAGCCCCCGCTCCAAATAAGAATCGAAACAAACTGTTTGCTGCTACAGCCGTCGCAGGACTTTCAACATGGATATCAACAACAAGGGTGTTGAGTGAGCTGAACGCTCCTGTAACAGTATGGCCTGTGAAAAACAGCATGACCAACGGGCCGGCGGGGTCGGTCTTGAAGTCCATGACCCAGCCATAAGTAACTATGAAAACGGAAGCGAGATATACCAACGGCAGAGTTACCTGGAGGCGAGATATTTCGATGGTGCAATCTGAAAAGCGCTGCTGACGGTTCTTGACGATCTCGATGTCGAGGCGTCTCGCGTACCGGCGGAAGTCGCTGGCGGCTCTCTGACGGCTTTCTGGAGCCTTGCCATCAGCCCTGGGAGACCCAGGGCTACTCATGGCGGGCTTTAATAATTAAAGGAACAGTATAATCGATTGGGATCAAAGTGATGGGTGTGGTGACAAAATTAGTGCTCTCCAAATATAATATATATAAATATTCTTTAGACCTATTTAAAAACACAATCTTTTTATTAATTAAAAATCAGAGTCGTGGAGTTATAGATAAAGTATTAATTGATTATACTCTCAATTTTCGTAATTATTGGAAGCTTGGTTATGTGTTTTTTTTAATTATGTTGAAAGTGTTGACTTTGGGGTGTAAAAGGCGGAATCCCGGATTAAGTTGTATCTACAGTACGACCTCGCTATAAGAATCCTGTAGATAAGAATACCTGACCAATAAGAATTGATTTTCGCGCCCCGAGGTTTTTACGCGGGCGAATAAGAATAACCTTAGTACAAGAATATTCTTATCTAATCAGATCCCCAAATTTACTACTGTACCTAAATTTTACCTCGATATTCTTATTATTCTACCATCACTATCACCATCACCACTACCACCACTACTACCACTACCACTACAATAGAGGAAAGGAAGCGTCGCAGAGCTCTCACAGATGCAGATCGACAAATGATTCGAAAGCAAAACCAAACACACTCTCTAGCACATCAAAAGGACCTTGCAGCCTAGTTTACCCAAGAAACTGGCTACTAAATTAACTAGTCTATGATATTTAAGATTCTAGGCTCGACGTACGACTACCTCGATAATTTGGACAAGAAGAAAGACAAGCAGCAGCTACAGGAGTCAAAGCGGAGCTCTACTGGAGACTGGCTAGTCTTGGAAGTTGTACTCTTCAAATGGCAGCAACGTATGGAATAAAAGAAAGCTATCATTACAGGTAATATCTTAAGGAGAAGGCAAAGCAACTATAGAGCGCTTTACTACAATACAAGGATATCGAGCAACCGAAATAGTCGAATAGATAGCTGGACGGCTTTAAGAAACGATACAAGATCAAGGAGCACGTCCAACATAGTGAAGCTAGCTCTGTAGCAACTAATGAACCATCTAATATTACATAAATAGAGTATCTTCGACAACTTTGCGCTAAGTATAAATTACGTAATATTCTTAATATGGACGAGACTAGTTTGAATTAGAAGAGGACCCCTGATCGTACGCTTGCAACCAAATCTTATGCTAGTACTAAGAAGAGCAAGGATCGCATTACAATTGCATTAATAAGTAATACAGATGGCTCAAAGAAGTTTGAACCTTAGATTATAGGCAAATCAGAGAATCTACGATGTTTTCAAAAGATTAACCGCAAGAACCTACGAATTACCTATCGGTCCAACAAGTCGAAGTGGATGACAGGGCTAATATGCGAGGAATACTTATATTAGTTAAACAATAAGATAAGAGGCGAAGGAAGAAAGGTTCTATTATTAATAGACAACTTCTCTGGCCATGAGCTTGCTATTACGCTTATAGGTAGTGTACAAGGTCTTTCTCACGTCCGAATTACATGGCTTCCTCCAAATACTACGTCTGAATAGCAACCGATGGATTAAGGGATTATCGCAAGTTTCAAGCTTTAATATCGTCGATAATAAGTTACATTTATAATTAGGGAATACGAGGCAAATAAGAACCCACAGAAGTTAGTTAATATACTAAAGGCAGTATAATGGACACGAGTTACTTAGGAGCAATTAGTTACAATCGAAACAATCAAGAAGTGTTGGTGGAAATCGACCTTAATCAAGCGCCCTCAAGAGTCTACAGAAGAGCTTATACAAGACAATTAAGCCTCCGAACAAGCTAAATTACAAGCATAAATTGCCCGACTTCCAATCGAGAACCTTCTCCCTCTTAACGAATTCCTTACTCCAGACGAAAAGACGATTGTTAACAAAGATAATAATATATTTGCGACGATAATTGAGCAGTACAGCGTTAAGGTAGAGGCAGAGGAGGAGGCTGATACAAGTGATGAAGAGGAGGTAGAGGAGGTCAATATAACTAAGGCTTTAAAGTGTATTGAGAGGTTAAAGCTATAGAAGTTACAAAAGGGTAGTTGTGACGATTTACAAGCTCTTGATCGTGTTGAGAGAGAGATTGTACGATATAAGAGCTCTATAGCGTATCAAACTACGATTTATAGTTTTTTTTAAACGACTACCTTAGTATAAGAATAACCTCTCTATAAGAATTGATTCTTAGACCCCGAGCGTATTCTTATAGCGAGGTCGTACTGTAGAAACGGGCGAGAACGCAGGCGATTCCGCTTCACCGTGATTCCGACACACAGCTTTGGCTGGCGACGAGCGGCACAGCAGCTGCCAGGGACAGTGTCCCAAGTTGCTTATCTGCAGTCTTTCGAATTGCGTTAATATTTCCTGCAGAATGCTAATGAATAAATTGACGGCGAAGTCTCAGTTGTTGTTTCTGAGTACTCCAATCATTGTCAGCGCATTTACTCTTAATCAAGTTGATTGAAGACTCAGTCTGAAGTGTTGGATCCACATTCATCAACGAAGTCGCTGAATGATTCAAGCAATGCTCAGAATAACCCCTCCAATGCCTCGATCCAGATCAAGAGCCCTTCAGACACCAATACTAGTGAAGATGTACGGCAAGGTACCATAGCTCCGTTCGAAATCGAGGATACCCGAGTCCGAAGACGTTGAGCATCCTACCGGCGTCAAGTTTTTATTGGTCTTAATGGCAGCTTACCTTTCTCTCGTCCTCATCGGCCTTGACTTCAGCATCATAGCCACAGCCGTCCTAGCTATCTCCACGCATTTTAAGACTATTGCGGATGTGGGGTGGTATTATTCTGCCTAGTAAGTTGCCTCCCAACCACCAACCTCCCCCACCAGCCTTATTTGATTCGTCAATTGACCTGGGGTGTCTAGTCGATTGACATCGTGCTCATTCCAATTCATGTTCGGCAAACTTTACAGTATCTACTCTACCAAAGTTGTATTTCTCACGTCAGTGGTAATCTTCGAGATTAGTTCTCTGATCTCAGGAACGGCTGTCGCGTCGGCTGCGTTGATCCTTGAAAGAGCGATTTCCGGGTTTGGGACGGCGGTGATTATCGCTGGTTGCTTTACGTGCGTATCCCCTTTCCCTTCCTAAATGCCTCTGATTTCTCGAATCTTGAACGTTAAAATTGGAGTTGAAGCTAATAATAGAAATAGAATGACGACCCAAGCCGTCCCTCTCCGTCAACGTTCTGTCGTTGGCGGAATCGCGGCTGGTATTGAGGGAATATCAGCGACGTGCGGTTCCTTGCTAGGCGGTATCCTAACAGATAGAATTTCCTGGCGCTGGTGTTTCTACATCAACCTCCCCCTTGGAGGCATCACTTTCATTCTCATAGCTTTATTCTTCGAAAACCCTGGGCCACGTGCATTTGCCGTGGAAGGAGAGAGCAGCTAAATTGGACTTGCTTGGGACATCAGTTTTTGTCCCATCTATCACTTCCCTGCTCCTGGTGCTTCAATGGGGAGGACCGAAATACAGATAGGGAAACGTACGCATTATAGTCCTCCTGTGCCTTTCAGGCGTGTTGGTTGGGTTATTCACCCTCCAACAATGGCGCAAAGGCGACGATGCTACACTTCCGCGAAGGATCTTCGGGAATCGAAGTCTCATATCAGGGTCCTGGTTTAGTTTCTGCAATAACTCTGCGCTTTCTATCGTGGATTACTATGTTCGTCCCCTCCCTTCCCCTCCTTTTCCCTTTCCCTCCTCGTCCTCTCTCACTGCCTTTCAGTCCTGCCCCTTCCTCCAAGTTTAAACAGTAGCTGACAGAACACAGAAGATGCTAATCTATTTCCAAGTCGTCAAATCCACCTCCGCCACCAAATCTAGCGCCCTCTGCTTCCCCTCCGTAATAGGCCTCTTCATCTCCGTCATCCTCGGCGTCAGCGGACTTCTCTCTTCGGGTACTATGCGCCCTTTATGATCGCTACGTCAGTCCTCACTCCCATCTCCGCTGGTCTACTCACCAATCTCTTCTTAAAAACAACCCTGATACGTTTGATTATGTACTAATTCCTCCTAGGCTTCGGCGCAGGTCTCGGTTTTCAGGGTCCTCAAATTGCCGCTTCCACAATCTTCTCCCCAACCGATGCCCCCCTCGGCATAGCAGCCATAATCTTCGCACAAAACTTCGACCCAGCGTTGTTCGTTCCCGTAGTGCAAACGATCTTCGTAGCCAGGTTGGAGAGGTTGCTGGATGATATTCCTGGGGTGGATGGGAGTGCTGTGGCGAGTTCGGGGTTGTTGGATTTGAAGAGTTATGTGGGAAGTGAGGAGTTGGGGAAGACGCTTTTGGGGTATGATAAAGCAGTTACGTGGACGTTCTTTTTGCCGGTTGCGTTTACGTGTGCGAGTTTGTTTGGGGCTTTGGGGATGGAGTGGAGGAGTGTTAAGGTTAAGAGTTAGAACGAGGAGAAAAGTGGCAGAGTGGAAGTAAATGTGATTCATTATACCAAAGAGAGAGTTCGAAAGGAATCCGTAGAGCGACGAGCTGGTTGCTAACGAGATAACGGAAGAATGAGACGAATACAAATAGCGAGGGTTATTTCTACGGAACTTGAAAGAAAGACAGCCTTGCAGCAAGAATGAAAAAGACCATTTGGAATCCAAAAGACAATCATATAAGTCAAAACAGAAACTGGAAACACGATGATATTAAAGAATGTAGAATCAGAAGCGGGTAAGAACGAATCCTGGCCAACAGAAGTAGAAGCACCGAATTTGGCCTCCTTAGTTTCGACCTCCTAGGCCCAATACAAGTCCTCAGAAGCCTGGAGTGTGTTTGCTGCCGACTCTGATGTTACCCGTTCAGTTTGTTCTCCTGACGAGGCAGAGACTGGATATGAATCATGCCTAACTTGCCGTAACGTGACCTTTTCTTGATGGTTGCGACGATAATTATGCATTGCGTAGTGCCACCTCAAGGACGAAAAGTCCAATAAGGCGCCACATCCGGGCTCTGTACACTCATGTCGAAGGTCTCGTGCTAAAACACGATAATCTGGAGCGTCGGGGTGCTGCTCATTGCGATGCTTGATCAGGTCTTTCTCGCGAAAGTATCCTCGCCGCCCAATGCGAGCGCATCCGGGGACGTCACATGGGAAGGTACACTCGTTATGCTCCTCACGCATGTGCTTGGTGTACGCTGACTGAGAAGCAAAGGGCTTGTCTTGCTCTTGAGCACTTCGCGGGAGCTTCTTGAATGCTTCGGTCCTGTACTGGGGACATTCAGGATGGGAGCACACTGGGAATGTGTACTTGAGCCGATAGGTAGAGATGGAGCTAGCAGTGGCATTGCCTTCGTTATCGACGTCTATCTCATGATGGTGGTAATTGCGAATATGTTGCATGAGATGGTCCTTCCGTCGAAAGCCATTTTCACCTCTATGACGTCTGCAGTACCTGCATGGATATTCTGGAAGATCAGTGCCAAACGCATCCAGGTGTCGATTCAGCACGTCGAGCCTGGAGAATACAGCTCCACACTCGCAGGCATAAGGCTGGTGCTGCTGTTCCTTGGCATGGCGAAGGAGGGCACTTTTAGACTTGAATGAGGCTTTGCATTGGACGCAGTCGAAGGGAGTTTCCACCGTAAGGCGTCCATGACCCGCAGTGTGAGGCCTTCGCTCATGAGAATTGCGCTCTTCCCATGAAACAAATCTCTGATTGCATCCAGATGCTGTACATTCGAGTGTATGGCCGGTGACTCTCAAATGAAGATTCAATTTCCACGTCCTGCCGTAGTAGTCAAAATGTCCAGAGCAAGTGGAACACACATATTCACGTCTGTCCTTCAATTAGCTACTTCCATCCTGCAACTAGGGGGAAAGTTTTACTTTGTCGAGTTTCCAGAGGATGGTTCAAGTGTCACAGACGCTTCCGTCGTAGCCATCGCCGCCTCGAGCAAAGGTTCGATTTCATTCGGCTCGGCTGAATTGATATGGCCCAACCCAGAATAATAGGTCCTGTCAGTAAGATCATCTCTTTGATGTCCGTGCAGTTGGAGGGAATTTTCGATTCTCTCCTGAGGTTGTGGTTGTGGTGGCGCTGAGGTTGGCCCTGATATGTCCGAATTCCGGGGTGCGCTTTCTTTGCGGCTGACACCCTTTTTGTTAGCAAGTCATAAAAAAAAAACTCACCTGTCAAGACCCATGCCCTCATGCATTGGGTCGTGACAAGCATCAAGGAGGTCGACATTCAGCCAATAGTCCCAGTCGATGGGCAGCTGATGTGGCGGCTCGGACATGGTGGGTCTGAAGCGGCGTGAGCTTCGTGCGACAGTAGAGTGAGATTGTGTGAGAGTTTGTGCAAGTTTGGTGCAAGTTTGGAATTTTCAGATAAACGGGGTCTGGCAACCTTATCCGTCCGTGCTAGAAACCCCTCGCTGCTTTAGCGCTCGCTTCCATGCAGTCTCAGAAATCAGGGTGGAAGAGCGTCGCACTGTTTTGCTGGCGGTGAGGATGAGGCTTTCTCGCGAGGCAGCCTCCACCGAAGATGGCGCATGTGGTTGGTGGGAGCGCTCTGGGATTGTGCTGTTCCGACCGGAAAAGGGTGACCTGCCCAGGATAAGCGATGAAGCAAAGAACAGATACGCTAGCATTATTTGACCTGTTCGTGGAAGAGTGATTGAGAGGAAAGATGTTTTCTAAGGTCAAAAGAATCGAAGAACGCATGGTGTGGCCCGTGCGCTTAGGAAGGGACCTTGGTTACATGGCTTACCCCGACGATCATTCCTCAAACTCTTCTGTGGCTTCACGATTTTGTGAGAATGATTCAAGTGAGTTAATGACTGTGAACTGCAAGCAGTATCCTCCATCCACATCCCCAAATTCAAAATCTCAATTAAGTCAAGGTTTAAGCGTCTTCACTTCGCCTACTTCACTACCCTCTCAACAACTTCATCAAAATCCTCCCCTCCAACCCCAGCATCTCATTCCCCAACACACCCTCAGCCTCAAAGTCCGCTCCAAAATCAGGCAAGAAGTTAATCGCTTTCGCCAGATTCTCAATTCCCATAACATTCCCTTCCATGAGCATCTCTTATCCTTCCTTTATCATTTCATCCGTCTTCACATGTTCAGCTTACATTTCGTTGTTGCTGCTTTCTCAAGCAAAGCCAAAATCTCGATCATGCTGATATTGAATAATGAGATATAGATAGGCTTGCTTGCAGTTTCGTCTGGGTATTGAAGGATCTTAACCACGATCCAGCCCTGCAGAAGAGCGGCGCCGCGGACCCCTAACGACGTTGAAGAACGTCGTTTGTACTTCATGCAGGCAGCCAAAAGTGTGTCATTACACCTATGAATCAATGATTTCTGAATACTCAAAGTCGGTGTAGCTTACTGTCGCTGCAAGTACGCTGTGTTGGGGCGGAAAAAGATGGCTGTGAGAGATGCATCCGGTTGGGCTTTGATTGCCATAGAGATCCTGGATTCAAGAGAGTTAGCAAAAGCCGGTAGGTCCCTTTCCCTTTTAAAAAGTGGATTACGCTGAGTCTTTTGATGGTCAGATAGCTGAACTCGAAAAGCAAGTGCAATTTCTGGCATCCGCGGTGAACACTGGAGGACAATCCGCAAACGCTTTGCAATCTCAACCCGCACCTTCATTCCTGCCAGGCGTGATACAAAGTACAGGACGCTTGTACAATTCCTTTACAGGCTCAAGTCCTGGGGTTGAAAACAAATCTTTGCAGCAAACGCACCCAGGGGAACCGCAGATTCCTTCGAAACGCCAGCTATCCCTTACCTGGCGCCCAAGGCCCTTGTAATGGCACTTCTCCTATGGACTTGGCTACGCCTAGCATCTACGGACAATTGAAACGCTTCAGCTGAGTGCAACTCAGATTGACCTCCTCTTCCAAAAGTAACTATATCCTCAACTTGACGACACTGGTTAATGTGATCTAGGTTCTTCGAGCATTGCCACCCTTTCCTCCCCTTTCTCGATCCTTCGAAGGCCCCCGATGATTACCACAACTCCGGACCTAGTCTCTTCTGGGCAATTATTGGTGTTGCCTCCCGTCGATATCGCGAGGACGCTACACTCCTGACTGTCCTGTCCCAATGGGTCATGAAGCATCTGTGCAGAGATCTCGAAACCATCGTACAAACTATCAATGATCCAGGCCGTTATTATTCTCTGTATAGGGCCATTCCCGATAACAACGACCTGGAATGATGCCTCCGTAACGTTGAGCTCGATTGTGATAAGTGCTGCAATGCAATTGGGCTTGCATCCAGCCCCTGAATACACAGAACTTCTCACGAAAGAAGAGGAATATGAATGATCTGGATTTGCGGATGCCGACGAGGATATGGGCTGTTGCCAACATTGTGTGCCAATTGTAAGATTCGAGTCCCATTCAACAGTCACAGTCTTTGACACAATTCACAGCTTGGGTGCAGTGAGTGGACAATTACCCAACGCGCCCTTCGACTGGGCCATCGACAGGCCATGCGAAGTTGGAAATATATACTCCTTACCGGACACCCTCGATTCAAGTTGATAATCCAGAGATACTGCCATCGAGACACCACAGCCATGTGCAGTATCTCTTAGGATCCCATAAGCGTCCAATTGCCGCCACCCGGTGAGCCTTCATCCTTTATGACGACATGGCAGCATTCGAAAGTGAATTGGATAGTTTGAAACGAGACAATGAACAGCAATGTTCAGGGGAGCTTTAAACAAGAGAACTGGAGTTCTCAGTTGACACCTCACAGCAATGGATCGACTCTATCTCGCAGCAGCCCGATTATACCTCCACTCATTCTATTTCTTCGACTCCTCCCCAACCTCCTCCAAAAAGCCGGCATACTCAAAGCCTCACATCCGCGATCACCCTCGTCTGAATACTGACTTCCGTAGACACTCAATAACACCCTCCTGTACCTCCCATGCTACCACTTCCGGTCTCTCCTAACCGCCGCATGCGTCCTCATCAAACTCCTGAAACCAAGCTACGCTCAAGAACTTGATGACTTCGAATAATGGAGGAAAACATTTAACAATTCCATCCTTGCTCTTACAAGGTCTTCGGTTTCGAACAATGATACGGGAGGGAAAGCTGTGAAGTTGCTGTCGCAGGTGTGCACAGCGGTGCCGGCTCCAAACAATCGCCGCCGGAGTTGACTATCAAATCTCGATTTGGCGCAAGGCGAGCTCTACCGTCTCCCAAGTCACCGCACTTTACATGATGTCTAAAGTAAAATAGCATAACCTACGATTTCATATGGAGTTGGCGGAAGGGGTTTGGAGGGCTTCCATGAGGAATAACGGATCTTGTAAGCTGTGACTTATTTCGTGGAAGAAGTGAAGCTGATTTAGACGATATAGCAAGTGAAGTGCCGACCCAGGAGTATTCGATGGGCAGTTCCCTGGCTTCTTCCAGGATGCGACGATGTTCAACCTGGATTTTCTCGATGATCCAGGATGGAATCTGGCTCCGGGGGAAGTTCTAATGTTCAGAGGTCAGGCAACATGAGAATATTTGAACATGATTTGTTCTCTAAAATACTGCTTGACAATTCCTCGAAGCGAGTGAACAAAGTCATTATATACAATAAGATTATAATACATCAGCTATAAATTATTATATCTATCACATCACCAAAGCCGCCAGTCCAACGGCGGCCACCACACCAAACCATCTCGTCTCCGTTATACTTGCAGCATTCGCAGTCACCTGCGCAGGACCGCCCGTACTCGAGCCCGTCACAACTGCGACGGTTGTCGGACTGCTCACTACCACGTATGTACTCCCATTCAGAACCGTCTTACTTCCCGTCAAACCTGGCAGAGCCGAGTTAACCGGCACGAGAGTACTGCCTGGAATAACCACTTCGGGAGTTCCAGAGATCAGCGTCGTGCTTCCTGGAAGTGGTTGAGTTTCTTGACCTCCGCTTGGCGTTGGCTGACCGAAAACAACAGGTACAGTCTGAGGATTTGATACCACGACAAAGGTACTACCTGACACTACTTCCGTGCTGCCGGTAAGGCCTGGAATTTGCGAATTCACAGGGATGGTAGTGCTGCCTGGAAGCACAACGTTCAAAGTCCCTGATACGAGAGTGGTAGATCCGGGGAGCAATTGCACTGCTTGACTAACTGGTATAGTTGTGGCAACTGATACAATCACGTTCGTGGTGCCCGAAATCACAGTCGTGAGCCCCAAGAGGGAAACAGAGGGATTGACGGGTATTGTGGTTTCGCTAGAAAGAATAACCACAGAAGTCCCTCCAATTACGGTTGGGCTACCGATAAGGGGTTGAGCTCCTATCATTGAAGCAATAATTGAACCTACTGCCACTGGCGTCGCCTGTGACGCGGGAACTTGAGGCGCTGGCGAGGAACTGGCCGGAATAGGAACTATACCATTGCTGAATGATGAGCCTTGTGGTGCGTATGATGAGCTTTCCGGAGCTAGAGGGGCGCCGTTACTGCTATCAGGAACAGAAACTTGGGCTGATGTAGGGTAGTTGGGGCTTTGAGAAGTGCCAGGCTGAGGAACGACTACAGGTTGGGTAGGTGCTTGACTCTGAACTGGGGCAGGGACTTGTGATTCTTGATTGGGTGATGATACGGGAGCGGGTTGAGAAGAAGGCTGGGATTCTGAGATGGGAGAAGATGGCGCGGGTGCAGGCTCAGAACTTGGGGTTACAGGCACGGGGACCGAAGATTGAGGAGCTGGTGTTGTTGACTCTGGAAGAGGAGCCGTAGTAGTACGTTGTGACTCTCCTGGTGTAGCTTTGATTTCCGAAGGAGTGATAATAATTAGAGTGGAGGATGTAAGATCGCCTCCAGGAGCTATAAAAAGTCAATTCAATATCCCATCGAACCAAGAGCATCAACGCTTACTTTCATTTGCTGGTGCAGGCTCAGTGCATGTCTCAGCTGACGACACAGACGGACCACCTGGCAGACAAGACGCTAACCCTGGATATTGCGAGCTGTAAGCCGGGTTCGCGATAAGGAAGTCCACCAGCGTCTGCGGCACATATCCGAAATCGACACTGGCACCTGGACTTTGCGCGCATAGGTCGGGGACGGCTTGTGTGGCCCCTTCGGCCCCTCGTGAGGGTAGATATATGAATGGGGTGGTTAATGAGATTACCACACCCGTTGGCTTCGTATCATTGTTGCTCCCAAAGTAGGCATGTGCATACTGGTTGGCGTAGGGAAATATTGGCTGATCGGTCACTGTTGTTGTATAGGTGGCTTCCGGAATGTCGGTTTCTTCCGTTTGTGTATTGGTATATGAGCTAGTATAGACGTAAGTTGTGTAAGGCGTGAGAAATGACGAAGCTAAGGTCGAGTATTGAGTTATCGTGTAGGTGTCTGTGCCTGCGTATGTATAACTTGGATACAAAATCGTGCTGTATGCAGTTTCTGGGAAGACGCTTGGGAAACCTGAAAATGTCCCACATGCGACATTTCCCTTGGAGTCTGTGACGGCGGGGACTGTGATGACTTTCACAGTTGAATATGCATTAAAAGCTTGAGGCGATTTCCTGGAATAAAAGTTAGCCCTGCCCTCATCATGCGTGCTCTCCAAAGTGAAGACTTGAACTCTGGCTTACACTGTAACGTCTCCAGTCACAACTTGTGTTCCAATCTGGGTCGCATTCAAAACGCTCGCTGTCTCTGTAGGACCAGGCGCAGGGTTAGTGAAGAGCGAGATAGGGTTGATCCCGACTTGTCCGCTTGTCAGAAATGTTGCATTCGTCGTATACACATTTGTTTCGTAATTCGTAGAGGTAACAGTCGGATACGGCGTTACCAATGTAGTAATCGATGTGAGATTTACGATTTGGTAATAGGTCAAGGTCGAATACTGCAACCAATATTTCTCAGTGATAGTATCTTGAACAACAAAACAGCAGACATCAGGACCTGATGTCACGGTAGAATTTGTGGCTGAACGAGTCTGGGTTTCTGTTAAGTAGATTGTGGATTGCTCGGTGGTCGTCAGGGTCGGTGTGGAACTGTCGCTCGAACTTGAGTTACTCAATGCTACGTTTAACTATCAGCATCCGAAATAGTTAAAAAGGAAAGTGGGGGACTCACAACGAGCTGCATGGACTGCATTTGCTAGAGCGAGGCCGGCAGCGACGGCAGCTGTCAAGGACGTCAACATCTTTGCAGATTTCCTATCAGAAAACGAGTGTGATTGATGAGGTCGAAGGAAAAGCTTAAGACATATGTTTCCTATGACATGATCTAAGAAATGCATATATAAAAGTTACACCTTGGAGTGCTGGACCGTAGAGTGACTTGTTCCCTGTCTTGCTCGACTTAGGCTGAGCAAGGCTGCAGGCACTATTGTACTAGCGTACTTCGCCCCCATCCACTCGATTTCTACCTATTCTCGTTGGTCGTACAGGACTTCCTGGCCATCGAGTGGTTGACTTTACGATATCGATACAATAGTACGTACTGGTACTACTTCCCCTCAGCCTCGGAGCAACAGTCCATGTGTGAAAGCGGTCCAGAGATCTTCAGTCGTATTTCCGTGCCAATCGTAGGCTTGCTGACAAGCTTTTTTGACATAATCCCCTCACCCAACTATGATACGACGAGACATTCTCCTGGTATCACGGTGAGAATTTAGAATTCGAAAATGACAAGAAGAGAGGGTTGCACGCTCAACACGGCAGGCAAAATGGACAATGCACGAGAAAACTGTGCCGCATCACCACAGGCATGGCAAAAATGAAAGACGCAATAAGCATCCAAAAATAATGGAGCACCCTTTTAAGCATACTCAGCCCCTGCTAGCTCAAGGACGGGGAGAGTGGTGATTTGACGCCACTCTGAGAGACGGGATCGTGCAGCACACCGTTCAGCCTTGGATTTCCTCGCTTTCGCTTCTCGTTCCCATGGTAAGTTCCAGGCTTCCAGTGAGGTTTATCCGGCGCCTCTCTTGCATGAAGGGCAAAGAGGAGGACGCCCTTGCATCGCTCCACCCCACTTGCCTCTCTCAAGATACACACTCCACACAGTCACATGTCACGTCAGTGGCCAGCAACCGGCTTCAAATAACAATGTTTGAATTCCTAAACAATATGACGGCCATAAATACATTTTATCAAAATAGCTCACCGATCCAGTGTAGCTGGTGCTGTAACTCTCAAACGCCCATCATGCATCGATCCGTACGTCATAACTCATTGTCTTCCTTCTATGCCCGAATTGCAGCCTTCTATATGAACACCTTCCCAGCCCAACAAGTTCTCCATCACGGCTCACCGCTATCGCAACTGTCGCCCCTATCGCTCTCGCTGGACTAAGGTCCATTCAAACTGTGTCCTTGTTAGTGGCAGTTCAAAATTGGTTATGGATTGGGGAGATGGGGAGAGAAATAGAGGGGAGTGGCTTACGACTCTCCCATCTTCATCACCAGTATAAACAACCTGCGCTAATGGACTAATACAACTTATCGAAGCCTCATAATTCCCGCCCCCACCCTCCTCCACCTTGCGTTTCCCATCCACATGATCCAACCTCTTCACCAACTCTAACTTCCATTTCCCATCCCTACCCACAATCTTGCGCCAACAATTCACCACTCCTCTCCTCTGCCCGGTAAACACCAACGAATTCTCCAACCACTCGTTCCCGGTACCTTCATAGAATGCACAGCTGGAGATCCAATCATCGTGATCCGTACATACATTTTGGTCGAGGATTAACTCGCCGTTGAGGGTGTATAAGGCGACTTTTTGGCCCCGGCAGAGCATGATGTCTCCGGATACGTCGTTGATGCGCGCACATTCTATGGGGCGACCGGATGTGAGTTTGCGTATGAATTCGAGGCGGTTGAGATCCCATAGTATGACTGTCCCATCAGACGATGCTGACAGCAGCGTACTGAAACTCTTGCTGACAGCTAAAGTCGTGACGGGCGTTTTATGGCCGAAGAGCGAGGACAGCGGTTGTAGGACTACAGGCTTAGATGGCGATGTGATAACCAGGTGAGCTGATAGAACGCAATCTTCACCCGCCGTAATGAGCGTTTGCGACGATGCGAAAATAGCACAGGATAACTGGCCGTGATGTAAATTCTCGAAAAGTCCAGCGAGTTTCTTGGAATCGTTGTAGTAGAATCGTACGCTGTTGTCTGCGAAGCCCCATTCGAGGTATTTGTCGTAGTTGGGTGGAAGATTGAGACGGAAGGCCGTAGCGCAGAGGAGACGGTCGAGCTTGGAGGAGTAGATGAGGAAGGAGACGCGTTCGTTGGATTCCAGGAGGGGGAATGGGAGGCGGGTCAGCGATTCCGCTGAAGTGTCGAGGCGCCTGATTTTGTGGCTCACGTTTTCTCGGGCTTGATGCGGCCTGGAGAAGACTTGGTGAGGTGTCTGTCCGAAATTGTGGATGATGCCGATGGTTGCGAGTCTCTCGACTGGATCTTCGATGTTATCGAGATCTTTGGCGCCGTGGTAGGAGAGGTGGTGGAAGACGTTCACGCTCTCGATAGCTGCCTCACCGCGTTGCTTGCAGCCGAAGATGAGATCGATCCATTGATGGAGATGTCTGCTGACGAATGGGGACTCTAAAGCTTCTCGGTGCTTCGCAATAAAGATCTTTGGATCTCCTTTGGCCCACGGCGGCAATTGCACTGTGTCGATTCCGCCGCCGTTTCCTTGTCTTAATCCGAAGTTGAATCCATTGCTGTTTGTAAGGAACTCCGGCAGGTAGAAGAATTCCGGGATCAATTCTCGAACATCAGTCATGTTGTCTTTTGAAGCGGACATCCAAGCCTTCTCGATAGAGTAGAACAGACGATCAGGATGATCGAAATTCCCTCCTTGAAGCAACAAGTACGACTGTACAAATGGCTGAAGTCGGATAAGATACGACGTGACGATCATGGCCGATGAATAATGAGTGCCATAATGGAATGCCGGTGCGTTGTGATCACCCATATCTGCAAAAGTCTTGTACCGCTCAATGAACTCAGCTTGCCTTGCCATATGCTGAGCACCCATCGGTTTTGACAAATCCCTGAATGAAGCAGGATTGTTAAGATCCAGTTCCTCACTCGTGTAGTCGGCCAGTACCCATGGGAAGACGGGGTACTGAGTGAGGTCGTTGAACGTGCGACCAGCCATCGTATTCACCAGCATCAGATAATGGAAGTTCGAGATCTCTCCCTTTGCCCATCTTCTCATTGCTGGATTCCATGCCGATGAATTGAATATGCTGCCGAACTTGGAACCAAAAGTGGTTGGTGCCTCTTCAGCGACTTTTAGAGCCTCGAGGCGCCAGCCGTGTTCTGGATTGGGAAGAGCGGATGTTCCACTAGCATGGGGTGCCCGTGCCATAAGCTTGTTGTGCAAGTCGTCTCTGAGAGTAGGCGAAATTGCGGTCAGAAGGTAGCTTTGGCCATCGGTGAAGAAGACCTCCACCGCCACATCTCGGAACAAGAATCGGCGTTTGGAGATGCTGATAACATCATTCCATTTCCAGTTCCTAGATTCCTGCCCACCCCTCACAGGTGGCGTTCGTTGCTTGTCACTCGCCTTCTGGCCAGAAATCATCTGCAAATACGGATCTCGCTCTTCCTTCGGGGCTTGTGCGACATCGACAATTTCGCCGTCGGACCTCTGGAAAACATTGTCATTGAGGTACAGTGAGTCTTTGCCAAGAACCAGGAGACCCTCACAGGCTTCTAGTCCGATAATTCGAGAGATATTGAAAACGTGTTGGACTGAATCGCCGCGTTGGAGACTGCGCATCACCTTACGGTTTTTGTCTTCGTAACCTTCGTCGCCTTCGCCGGGATCATTGGGGTCATCGACGAGCTCGAAATCTTCCTCAGGCATGACACTCTCTTGCGATTCGTTTGCCCCTTCTCCGAATTGCTGTACTGCCGTCTCACTTTGTCCATCGAGTCCGCCTGGCTGGGTCATCGCAGAAGGAGTTGTTACAAGAGATGTAGGTGTCATTGTCGAGAGCTTGGTGTTGAGCTTCAACGTTCCGTTTGCTGCCGCATCTATGGTTTTGCGCTTAGGTTGATAATCATAGGTTGGCCCTGCACGGTCAGGCAACATTCGTAGACGCATGCGATTGCGACCCTCCGTACGGTCAAGCTTCCATTTGGTGGACGATTCGTTGTCGAAGATGGCACAAGGTCTGTGGAGCTCTCGATCCATCTTCGAAAAGGTAGAAGCCAAAAAGCTAAAATTGTCCTGCTGGTCCTGCTGTGCTCTCTGGTGTTTGAGATGCTCCGAAGTATATATGTTCTTCATCCACAGAGTCGATGCTAGGTCATGCCGGAAGAGAATATCCTCGTCGTTGAGATCTTCAGCATGCCACTGCTTGAGCTTTTCTCGGCGTTTGGAAACACGGGCTTTGACCGTGCCTTCTGTCTTTTCGTTCTCCGCACTCACAAACTCTTCCCAGCTTCGAGACATCGCACCGAAGAACAAAGCATCTAACTCCGCTCGGTGCTCATCTACCCAGGAGACGAATGTTTCATTATCCAACTCCATGAGCTTCTTGAAGCCGGAGCCCAAGTGTCTATGCTCATTTGGCATTGCTTGATGCAACATCGTCGAGGTCTCCTCCGGCTTCTGAACGAGCAGGATGCGCCAGAGATTCGCAGCAGCTAAGCGTATTCTTTCTCGTGAATCAACTAACTTGAGATACAGTTGGTAGCAAATTAGCTTCAAGAATTCGTCTTCACCAACATCAGAAGACAGAACAACAGTCTGCCAGTAAAGGAGTTTGTCCATAAAAGCCAGAGCCTCCTCCTCAGGCGCTTCGGAACTGTCAAGTTCTGAAAGTCGTAGTAATACCACTCTCAAGAAGACATTCTTGATTGATGCGATAGCTTGACTGCAGAGCCGCACACTTTTGATCCTAGAGATTTCGGGTCGATGCAGGTATTCGAGCAATGTGCCAGCAAAGTCTAATACAGGCTCTGCTCCGCTCAAGAACCAGCCCTCAAAGACAGCCTCGCCTACGTGGACGGCGAAGCGAGCCATATTTTGAATAATCTTCGGCTCCCATAAAGACTTCTGATCGAGCTGGATGGTGTTGCTAAGCTGCGATATTGTATTTCGTAAGAGGTAGGATTCGAAATATGCTTGATGCTCTCGGAACCCTGGAGGCACTTTGAGGAAGAGACCGAATCCTGGAAATTCTTTTCGGACCATTACTTGATCAATAAAGACGTTGACGACAAGTTCGAGCAAGCCTTCGACAAGCGCGTTGCTGATTTTCTGTGCGGCAACTTTCTTCTTGGGCGACATGACAAGATTCAATCTGGCGGATGATGGACTGAATTCAGAGGGCTTTGACGTGAGCAAAATGAACGCCGAGCCGCGGCGAAGAGGCTTTGCTCTTGGAGTAGTAGGACTTGGAGGAAGCATTGTTTCCACAGTGGAAGTCCGCACAATGGGAGTAGGCATTGTTGATACTCGAGAGATGGGACGGATAATCACATCATCACCCTCAAATGTTAGGGCAGAGTCTCGAGAGTTCAGCTCTGTCTCTGGACTGACGGCATCTGTGCTGACTACAACTGGAAAAAGGACAGCTAACAACAGTCTGATGTACTCCGAAGATATCGCGAAGTCTCTGAAGTCGGAAGACTTTCCATGTAAGTCTGCGAAGAAACGAATGACTGTATGCAAAACTGTAGCTTGGCCGCCGAGACGTTCCTTCTTTGGTTGATGTGATTCTGTTTGGTGTCAGAAACTTGATCTAGTGGAAAGACACAGAAAGGGAAACGCACGTCGAGATTCTATCTCTTTTGTCAAAGACATCGACCTATGACGAGAACGAGCGGGTACACTCAAATTCGTCTCTGGCTCTTGTCCATTGCCTCTGTCATTCAAAGGAGAATCGGGATCATCCTGATGGCGAAGGACATCCTTTAGCCCATGCTGCAACATGGCCATGATCACAGGCAGAATGTTGGGATAGACTATTTTGCAGCTACCAAAAGTCTCCAGAAGGCTGAATAGTTCGAAAGGTCGCTCGAAGTCGATATCTGCGACGTCACAACCGAACAAAATGCTGAAACAAAGTGGCCATAATGTGGGAATATCCCACCATCTCTTAAGCCGGAAACGCATGATAGCGAACCCTCCAGTCTTGCTGGCAAATTTAGTGGCATAGCTAGAGCCGTGAACAACAAGGAGGCGTGCCAATATCTTGGTGCCGTAAACGACGACTTCTGGGTCATCTTCAGTCAGAAGGTGTAGAAGCCACTACTAAAGTTAGCATAGGTAAGCAATAAAGGGTCTCTGGTACGTTCAAACGGACCCCCTCTAACCATACCTTGTTTGTAACAGTCCTTGCGAACTTTCGAATGTTCGCCGTACTGCTCTTTTCACACAAAAGATCTGTGTACATTTCAAGAACCTTGGTACCCAGCTGTCTTTTTGTAAGAGTTGTTGACGCAACTTCTTTCCCGTCAAATAATGTGTTGACAGTTGGCCTTCTGGGACCATTTGAAATCGTGCCTGATCGAGCTGGAAGGGTCCCGTATTGGGTTTTGGGTGTTCGAGAAGTGGAGCTGGTGGGCTGATGGTAGGCATATGTGATGAAGAGAGCAAGAGAACGGAATACTTCTGCTGTCGTGTTGCATTTCACCAAGGTTGTGAGAGCTTCCATGAAAGATGGAAAAATATCACGGGCAAATGTCTCGGCCTTGAGAGCATCCAAAAATCTTTTCACAATACCTATGGGGAATTAGCATTAACAGAAAGTATGGCCTGGGCAACTACTTACGCATCCGGAACAAACGGCGAGAATTGAACTGGTGGAATTTGCTGTTTACGCTGAACGTAATAAACTGTTTGTAGTACAACCTTTGGGTGATTGGAGCGGTCTTTCTCCACATGTCAAAATCCACAAGCAAGATTCGATATGCCAAAGGATTGATGATGAACGATTCCTCCGGTTTTTCGTGGTTGTATCCGACAAACTCCAAAACGAGGCTAAGTAGCTGGAAACTAAGCTGGTCTCGTTCATCGCTGGTCAAAGTCGAAGCGTCAGAACTCCCTCTGGATGCAACGACTGTTCCAGCCCCAACTTTTCCGCGAATTAGAGCACCAAGAATAGCATATCCGTTTTCGCGTTCCATGGCCTCGCTATTCCTCCAGCTACCTTTGATGCTCTCGAACAGAATCTCGACAGCTCTTACGATGTCATCCTTTATAGTCGCATTCTCGACCAACTTTAAAGCTATTGCTGCGAACCCACCAAGTCGCCACAATGTATCATCAAGCGACTGCGGTACAACGACAACAGGTTCACCAGTCAGAACAGTCGTACCTTGAGCTCGGGTCAAGGCCTCGTTGATGCCAGGAATAGCAGAGTTGATAGCCAAGGATGTGCCGGTGTTGTGTGTCAATTGAAATAGATTACTTGCAGCGGTTCGGTTCAGCCCACGTAGAAGCTGCGATTCATAAGTCTTGTGGCGATCATCATCTCCCAGGACAGCTGTTGGTAGAATACTGAGCAAAACGCGGCTCTCTGGAACCAGAGTACTGGCTTTCTCGCGGATAGCACCGATTATGTCTGAATTCTCGTCTTTTCCGGGATGCATGAGCTCGTTTCGCATTCCCAGTGCTGCTGAAGCTTCGTAGGTCTGGAAAGATCCAAGGCAGTCCTGGAAATTGCCGTTGTAGCGAGGGCCCAGGCGGTAATAAACAGCGATTAAATCGTCGCTGAGGGCGTCCTCGAAAAGATGTGCTGAAGCTAACGACCAACGGGAGAACACAACGCCAGGCCCAAGACGAGTCGACAGATCTTGCGGTGTCCCAAGGAATGCTTGTACAGGATTTGTTTTGCCTGTCGAGGAAGTGAAAGATGCAAAACTCTCCGTGCTCCCATTTGTGAGAGGAGGAGGTGTAGGATACTGGCACTTGACTTGTTCCGCAAATTCTCCATCGACATAAAGTACCGCTTTGCTCGATGACATCGTTCTCGGTCGTCGATGAACAATAGCAATGTGGTACCATCGTCGTTCTCTAAAAACTGTGGACTTGAATCTAACGCTTGGTCTGGAGGATGTAACTGAGGTCTGGAGAATAAAGTTGTGAGTGTCTCTTTCGAGATATGCAAGAACAAAACAGGTCTGCGTTGAATCGAACGCCCCAAAAATGGTGGTGTGGGAACTGGGATCGAATTGATCCACGAATACCCATGCCGTGAAAGTGTATCCTGCAACAGTCGAAGGTGGAGGAAATGATCTTCCTAAAGTAGGCAGTTCTATTGATGCAAAACCATGCAAAGACATGTCGAATTGAATGTATGCTGGCGAATGCGAGGCCTTCATCGTCTGCAGTAGGAAATCAGCCGCTTTGGAAGACTTGCTGCAAATAAGGTACTGAGCATCGTTCAGAGTGCTGACACCGCAAGACATTAGAGAGCCACAAAGAATCTCAACACAACGTTTTTCAGGAGCAGCCAGCGCTGAATCGGAATCGAATGCAAGGGGAAGAAGAGTTGACAAGATGCCAGTCGAGTGCAAGGCCAGGAGATTGTGGTTTGAGATTGATGAAATCTTTGATAAAGTTAAAATGACGACCAGTGCAGCTGGGTTGACAGGCTTTTCTTGTTCGCGGGGAATTGTCTTCCAAAAGTCGATGATTATGGGAACGATGTCGGCATTGGAAAGTAGAGCGCTCTCGCGCAGCATTTCCTGCAGCTTGATATCTACCAGAGCAATTATTTCCTCATCATCGTGGGAGAGCTCTGTCAAGTTCCCTGTCTTGTCGGAGACTTTCCTAGAGAGCTCTAATGTCTCCTTGTCTTCGTTTGTAGGCGCGGTGCCAGGTTCCTTGGCGACCGAAGGGTGTAGATCCGCGACTTTCTGGCATAAACCCTCAAATCTCTTGTCGTCCAGTGCAAACGCCAGGAGCCTCCCAAAAAGTTGGGCTTCACTCCATACATCAGACTCGCTACCGCCAACTCCGATACTGGCGATTGTTTGCTCCAGAGCAGCCCATCCTCCCCCTTCAACCCGTCTCTTGAAATATCTCCGATTTCCATGGTGTTCCCGAAACGTTTGTGCCAGCACCCCTAGTATAATTTCCAAAAGCTCGAAGAGTTGTGCCTTATCCTTCTGACTTCGATTTGTAGGATGATAGAAGCCGGAGAACGCGCGAAGAGTCTCTATGAGGATTTGGAAGCCATGGAGATGCCGGAAGTCATCCTTGGCTCGAGCTGGTGTCGGAGACGCGATTAAATGTTGTCGTATGGTTTGAACCTGGGCTATAAGTTTTGAGAGATCAGGATATGTGTTATCCGGGCGTGTGCTGATTGTGGACGAGACATTATCTAGGTGTTGCTGCAGCTCAGCGGTAGCTTGCGTACTCTCCGGTGGGGTTGATGCAACAGTCGACGAACGCAGTCGCCGTGATTGCATCGACATCTTCCACTCCTCCCCAATTTCCTTGTTATTTCAGCCTTTCCGATTCTCCTTCATGGGGCAGAGTCGGCCTTTCACGCCCATGGAAGTCGCAGGCTGCCGGGAAGCCTGGCAATCATCGAAGGCTGTTCGCGGATTCGTAATAGGAACAAAGTCGTGAATGGAATTGATTTTCTGTCTCAGGTGACACGGAAATGACTGTTGCAGAAACCAAGTCCAGGTTCACGTTTACGGCATACAGTGCAGACGAGTATTTTTGGAGGGCCGTTGAATGAGGCTGTGAATATTCAGCTTTCCAGTGAACGCCTCGCATAGACCCGGAACCTGACAGAAGTTTCGCGCCTGAGGGACGAGGCACAAACTCAGAATGCAGCAGGTCGCGTGCTCGTATCTTATTACAGGATCCACATGGAGAGAGCATTTTGAAGAGAAATTCACGCTGTTATTCTTTGTTTGTCCTACTTACATGATTACAGGACATTAAAAGGGGCTTAGAGACAAGTCATTCACATGCAGCTTGGAAAGCTTTTCGTTGTGTACTCTTCAGGACGCGCTCGTCCGCAAGGCTTCGAGTCATGTGCCACAGCCTGGTTCTAGTCTTGGAGAAAGCGGGCGGTGGTACCAATCAGGCGGCCCCTTGCATTTCTGTCTCACTCAGTCTGCCTCGAGAGATTTGCTGTAGCCCCTGGTTTGGTGAGCGAGTTAAACAGCAAAAGGTTCCAAGCTCTTCCATCTGCTCATGTGCCCTGCAGTTGATAGCTACCTGCTCAAAGTTCATGTGGGGTTGATGATTGCAGCGGCGCTTGCGGAGTGAACGACTCATGCCATAATTCTTAATCGTGTCATAACTCACAATTTGATGAAAATAAATAAATAAATAGATATCTTTATCTTTATATGAGTCTCCCAACGTGAAGAAAAGGAATACAGAAATACGTTGTTAATTATCTCTATTGTCGTACTCGCATCTATCAATTCCGTTCTCTTCTTCCTGTTATCATCACCTCGGAGACTGGTCATGCCCACACTGATAAGCCCAAAACAGCTTAGTCACTTGCGCTTGTGCTTCGCCCAAAACAAGGCCGGGAATTAGGCGACTGGGGAGCCTTCGCAATCCAGTCACCATCTCTCGTCCTCTTCACTCCATCTTCCTTCATCAACAGCTCTCCCTCATCAACTTCACACTTTGGGAGAACCATCAAGATCAATACTCATACGCACATCAATCGTCTCATTTATTTTATTGAAAGTCGCAGGCAGACAGGCAACTCCTTTCAACCTTTCATTCATCATGCGTGGGCTTATCGGCTTCTCGTTATTGCCGCTGCTGGCGTCATCGGCACCAACCTTCAGCACTGAAACCATCCACGAAGGCGCTGCTCCTCTCCTCTCCTCATCGAACTCTGTAGAGGTCCCTGATTCCTACATCGTCGTCTTCAAGAAGCACGTCTCTGAGGCTGCTGCCTCCGACCACCACAGCTGGGTGCAAGACATCCACCTCGAGAGCGAGAACGTACGAACTGAGCTCCGAAAACGAGGGCAATTCCCAATTACCACCGATATCTTTGAGGGCATCAAGCACACATATAACATCGCTGGTGATTTCTTGGGTTATTCTGGGCATTTCGATGATTCCGTCATCGAGAAGGTCCGAAGACATCCTGATGTAAGTAGCTCCAAAACAGCTTTCTTCCCTTCCATCAACACCCCCATTCCAATCGCGATCGAATTGAGACCTACAATACCCTTTCGTGGCCTTATCTCCCTTCCTACCATCTAGGCACCACAAGTACCTCCGGTACAGGACCTACCTATCTTAAGCGGAAACGGGACACGTGATGGTCTTATCAGCAGCCGTCCTTTACCGTCTTTCATGCAGCTCCTTGCTAATTTGCTCTTCAACAGGTCGAGTACGTTGAGAAGGACTCCGTTGTTCACGCCTTAGGCGAAACCGGAGAGCTTGAGAAGAACGCCCCATGGGGTCTCGCTCGTATTTCCCACCGGGCCAGTTTAAGCTTCAAAGACTTCAGCAAGTACCTCTATGCCGCTGATGCAGGTGAGGGTGTCGATGTTTACGTTATTGATACCGGAACCAACACCGAGCATGTTGATTTCGAGGGCCGCGCACACTGGGGCAAGACCATCCCAGCCAATGATGCTGATGAGGATGGAAATGGACACGGAACTCACTGCTCCGGTACTATCGCTGGCAAGAAATACGGTGTCGCCAAGAAAGCCAATGTCTACGCTGTCAAGGTCCTCAAGTCCAACGGCTCAGGAACCATGGCAGATGTCGTCAAGGGTGTCGAATGGGCTGCCAACGCACACACTGAGAAAGCCAAGAAAGGAACGAAGGGCTTCAAGGGCTCTGCCGCCAACATGTCTCTCGGAGGTGGCAAATCTCCCGCTCTCGACCGTGCCGTCAACGGTGCTGTTTCTGCTGGTATCCACTTCGCTGTCGCCGCTGGTAACGACAACGCCGATTCTTGCAACTACTCCCCAGCTGCCGCTGAGCTGGCCATCACTGTTGGTGCGTCTGCTCTCGATGACTCCCGAGCATACTTCTCCAACTATGGACCTTGCAACGACATCTTCGCTCCTGGTTTGAACATCCTCTCAACCTGGATTGGCAGCAAATATGCCACCAACGTCATCTCCGGTACATCGATGGCCTCCCCTCACATCGCTGGTCTCTTGGCCTACTATCTCTCTCTCCAACCCGCCAAGGACTCCGCCTACGCCGTTGCTGAGATCACCCCCAAGAAGCTCAAGGAGAACATGATCAGCATTGCCACCAAGGGTGCTTTGTCTGACGTTCCATCCAACACCAAGAACCTGCTTGCATGGAACGGTGGTGGATCTTCCAACTACTCCTCCATCATCGAGGCTGGTGGATACCGAGTTGCCTCCAAGCCCGCTTCCAATCTCCCAACCACAATTGAGCTTCTCGAGGAGGCTGTCGAGAAGGACTTCAACATGGTCTCTGGAGAGATTGTCAAGGGTACCGAATCCATGGTTTCAAAGACCGAGAAAATCTCCAAGAAGATTGAGAAGATGGTGGAGGAGGAGCTCCACGAGTTCTTCGAGGAACTCAGCTCTTAGAGGAACTCAGCTCTTAAAGCATTGCCTTAATATCGGCACCATTTACGACCTTAACATATCTCGGTGTTAGAACATAGCCTCGCGCCACTTTCCCTTAAGAGTTCGAGCATGGTCATGAATCGGAGCTGGATGGTGGTTTCCTACATTGTATGCATTTTGATTACAGGTTTCCTTGCGTCTGAGAATACATGGTTTTCCTGTTCATATAACGCAGAATAGACCATTGTAACAAATCCAATCTTTCGTGAATTCTTTTCATTTTTGACATGCTAGAATAGTCTTCTTCCCTCATTTGGGCATATCGAGCGAGTTGCGAACACGGCTGTTAGAGGCACGTGATGCGACCTTCGCGAGGTGGGTCGCTCCTTCGATTTCAGCTTCAGATTCGGGTGGGAAGGTTTGCGCCTTCCACTTGGAGGTGCGGCCTCCATGGCACCTCAAGTTCTTTGCGTCGTTTTCTTCTTCTCGATAGATCTGGTCTCAAACTTTTGGTTATACATGCATGCGACAATCACAGCAGCTGTATCACACTCTTCAAGCTTCATTTCAATACTTCACCTCTGAGACCATCGCATCGCAAAGATGCTTCGACGAAACAGCTCTAATCGGCTCGGTCGTCGCAAATCAACATCATCAGCTCACAGCAAATATGAATCCATCGACCCAGAGGTCGCTCGTCACCATGCACATACTGCAGCAACGTTAGCTTTCGCACGCGCACAAGAGAGACACAGCGCTGATATGGGCCACAGAGGCGGTGGACTTTCGTGTAGTAATGCCACTTCGAGCCACGAAGGCCAACAGCAAATTTCTCAAGCTGGTCAAGCGGCAACAAATGTCGTCAAGAGACAGCACAGTGTTCGATTCACAGGACCGACTGCAGTTCAGAGACGTCAATCTGTCAACGCCAGAGCAGTGAACAATCCTGCTCTACCGAAGCCTAGCCCAGCTTCTCTCAGACCAGTGGCTATGACCACCAATGATTCAGTGCCAGCTGCATACCGTCCGCCGAGTCGTTCCTCATCCATTGGCAATGCTTCAACTGGGAAAGCAACTGCCGACAGCTATGTAACAGCCCTTGCTGCATACAACGAATACTATACCCAAGAAGAGGATGTCGCGTCAACTCCATCCTCGTACCGTCGCATTCGAAGGTCAAAGTCAATGTTCGGTCCCCTCAAAGCGCCTAACGTCTTCTACACCAACGGCACACCAGAACGGCCAGTCAGCGGATATCGCAGTGGCGAACAAAGTATTACGACCTCCTGGGCTCCTCAGATCGACCCACCTACCGGAGCTCTGAGGGCGCCGAAGTCAATGAGCTTTCTACGCGGTGGACGCGAACACTTGACACCTGGTCTTTACGGGAGGAACGATGAGGCCGTTCAACTTGCTCGGGATAGGTTCTTCCACCAAGCAACGCAACAACGACTTCGCGAGCAGCCATCCTTTCTCTTCAGATCCAAAGCGCAACGACAAGAGAAACCTTTCAGGCAATCAGTCCGCACTAGCAGCACAAACAGCTATGGAATGCCAATCGCCTCCGCAAACCAAGCCGAGCCACCCAAGGAATCAGGATGGAAGGAGAAAGCGCGACGAGCATCCAAGAGTATCAAGAACAAATTAAGACGAGCATTCGGGCGAAGCAAAGACGAGCCAGTTGAGATACCAAACCAACAAGTTGATGCACACGAAACACATGTTCGCCAGTATCCAGGCAACACAAGCGTCATCAACCACAACTTTGACGATATTCCTCGTCCAAATCGAACGACCCTCCAACGAGTAGCCTCAGTTCCCCCATCAATTCACCCAGCGAACTCGACCCAGCAGCTAAGATCCTATGCTAGTAGCGTCAAATGCACAAGAAGCGATCATAGCGATGATAAGTCTCGTGTCACTAGTTGGATCAGTACTGGGGTTAACACCATCGCAAGCCAAGGGGCCAGACATCAATCCGAGCGAGATTTGCAACGCTTGTCCGTCATCAATGAGAACGGTACCCACGTTCCGTCCTCTTCCTTCAATCGACAGAAACTGTCCAACCAGTTTTCGGCCTATCCAGTCATCCACAAACCTAGCAAAAGTGTTAGTGCTCCCCCGCCTAGACCGATTGATAGCGCCAGAGTCTATTCTGCTTTGATGAAGCGCTTGGATGAGAATTCTCTAAAAGCTAAGCTTGAGGCTGTAAAAAAGGCAAGCCTGGAAAGTCTCACAGCTCCCAGGTGTGTATCACCACGAAGCAGTTCCGTCCACAGCAGTCGTGGCAATCGAACACCAGCAACAATCAGGCAGGTACCGCAAAGAAATCATAGCAACGAGACTGGTGACTTTATCAACCATGAGCATCAATCGGTCAAAGCCGATTCAGTTTATTCTGCACGAGTTGAAGACGTCTTTGGTTACACTGGAACTCACATTCATCAATGGGTACCCGCCGATCCTCTTCGCGAAGCGCGAATCCGCGATCTAGACGATGTCTTTTCTCCGAAGAATGTACCAGATAACAAGGTGAATATCCCGGATAAGAAAGAGAATATTCCCATTGATCTGCAATGGGGTCGAAGCGGGTCTGTTGCCACCCAGGAAGCCAGCGTTAGAACCTCATATCATACAGTCCCGGAGAATTTCGGCTTGACACCACAAGAAATTGCTTTTCGCAATGAGCCAATAGTTCCCGGGACCAAGACGCTTCGAGAAACAAAGTCCACGTTCTTCGGAGGAATATCGTTCGCGATTGCAAGGACTACGAGTCCATTTCGACGAGCCCTGGCGGAGGCTGATTATAATTCTACGATCTTGAACGGAGGTGTACCCATTTCCCTTGACGATTTCCCGCTTCCGAACTCTCTATACATTCAACCAAAGAGTTTCCCTGTCGCAGAGATTGGCAGTCAAGATCCGAATCAAGAGGATAAGGCATGTTCCGAAAGTGTGTATTCGAGAACCACAAGTGGTCAGGGTCCTGCTAACAGTGCACTGTCATTGCCTCTGGCTGAGGATGAAGTGCCAGAAATGCCATTCCACAACACTAGCACAGGAGACGTTGTGATTCGGGGCCGAGCGACATATCGCCCAACAATGCCCGGCGCCAAGGGCCACCGTGCCACCAGCTCTGCAGGTTCGACAGAGTGGAAGAGATGGATATCCTCAGAAGTCGCAAAACTCGAAAGAGCCAAAGATCACAACTCCGATGGTTCATACGTCAATTATGCTTTACCGACCATGCCAAAGTCATTCCACGCCGGACATGTTCGGGAGAGTGCCCAGATCAATGATGATGATACCGATATCGCGCAAAGAAAAGTCAGCGCCGTCAAACAGCGTCAGGGAATTATTATCCAACAGAATGCAACCGCCCAGAATATGCAGCAGCTCGATTTGCAGAACCCGCCACTTCTCAAACCTATCTTGAAAAACAGGTCAATGGTTTCCCTTGTGGAGAACGTTGATCCAAATACCACCAACTCGCCTTTGAATTCAGTCCCTCCGCCGCCGCCGATCCCACCTCGCTCACTTCTCAGACCAGTGCAATCCAAATCATCTCTCCGTTCCGTCAACACCGTGAATACCTTCAACATGGCACGCACCGCCAGCGCTCCAAACTCAGCAGTCAAAATCTCAAGCATCAACGGCAAAACCCTCCTACACAAAAGGAACACCTCACAGACTACCCTCCGCAGCACAAAGAGTCTCGACACACCAGCCAAGCTCGTGATGCGCAACATTCGGAAAGTGTCTCAAGCATCACTCATTTCTAGCCCAGGAGGTGGACTCATGGCTGCAGTCGAGAAACAGTTCGGTTCAACATCAACAAGATCGAGGACTCCTGGTGTGACTTGGAGTGCGAATAGAGAGAATCGCAGCTCACAGAAGGATGATATTTATGAGACTGATGGTGCGGGATTGCTGGACCCGGTCATGAGTGGTGGTGGTGGTGGTGGTTGTATGCAGGAATTGGATGCGCAGCAGATGGGGAGTAAGCGGATGGTGGATTTGTTTCTGAGTAGCCGTCGCAGAAGAATTGCGGGGGGGAGTGAGGAAGAGGGTGGTGCTGCTTTTATCTGAGGGTTGCTGAGTATCATTGGACGATCCATTATTCGCAGTCGGGTATTATTACAATGAGTGCGGGTGAAAAGGGGTTTGGACTATCGGGTAGTTGATTTTGCAGACGTTCATGAGGGTTTATGGAGTTTATTACTTGCGAGAGATGGATTATGGATCATGAGAAAGAAGGGATGAAGAGAATGGCTATTCTTTATGAATGCACGACAACCCCATTGCTATTAGGCAACGAACAGAACGAACATATGTACCTAATGATAATACAAACTCACCCAACCTGTTCATACTCCAACTCCTTCCCATTGCTCAAACTCGCCCACTCGGAGCAGAAGAAAAGTTTCTCTTGTTCAATACTCGGCAATATCAGTTTCTGTCCCGCCAGGTCAAGCTTTGCAGTGTCTTGTAAGGTCTATATGGGTGGGTGGAGGAGAAGAGGGAGGGGTTGTTTTTTGTTTACTGGGCGGGAGGGATGAGAGGGATGAGAGGCGTATGTAGGGTGGTGGGAAGAGGGTGAGGGAGAGGAGAAAGGGGGGAGGGGAAGCCCGACGTATGCTGCTATACTACATTACTAGTTGTTGGGTCGAGTGGGTTGGAGGTAAGGAAGCCTATCTACGATAATCTTCACTCTTAAGTCATATTCGAAGCGAGAAGAAAAGGCACTAAACAAACTCTGCTCATTTATATCACGAGAAGGGTTTTCTCCTACCTCTTGAGGAGACTGGGTTTCCTCTAGTGGAGTCTTGATATGAGATTCCATCAACTTTAGGCTGACTCCCTCCATGACTAGCATGTCGATGACCTTGGACTTTCTCGATGGCTATTGCTAGCGCACCAGGCACGCCACA
>NXFV01000803.1:0-42149 GCA_002803225.1 Gamarada debralockiae | reverse complement strand
TTTTATTTTATTTTTATTTTATTTTTTATTTTATTTTTTATTTTATTTTTTATTTTATTTTTTTATTTTATTTTTTATTTTATTTTTTATTTTATTTTTTATTTTATTTTTTATTTTTGGCGAATTTCTCTACTCTGGCTGAGCTTTGTTGAGAATATGCCTAGAATATGCCTAGTATATGCTTCGGCGTTAAGCATATACCGAGCATATGTTAAAACTATACTTAACATATGCTTACAAAACTGTCCTGCCTGACGCCTATCTCCCCAAGGGGGGGACACCCTTCGGGCCGGGGAGCCCCTACCCCCTTTCGTCGGGCTTAAGGACGGTCATTTTATAATCTAAGTAATATTTATATAAAGCATATGCTCAGAATATACGCGTAGTCAAAAGCTCAGCCAGGGTAGAGAAATCTGCTTAAAAAAAAATTGTGGCGTCATTCTCTACCCCTGGTGGCGCCTTTTTCTACCCTAGATGAACTGGAACCCGCGTTGATCTCTTGTCGTAATCAAGATTCTACCGCACCTTGGAAGATATTTGCTGATGCTGATGCTGATGCCGTCCTTGTCCGTGGTTCCTGTTTTGCCAAGGAACAAGGTCTAAGTCATCAGCGTTATCGATGATAAGTAACCATTCCCCGCAAAGTTTTCTCGATTAAAATGGTGTGGTCTGTGCGAGAATGAATCTTAACTTCCGACGACGGAACCAGTAGTCTGTGAATCTGGATATAGTCAGTCATAAAGTTGGTTAATTGATCACTTCTGATCCAGAAAATGGAAAATCTGGATCTTGTTGTCCAAGCAAATTGTAATGCCATCTGGGTTTTGCTAGGATGTAGGAGTCAGCTGTCTATGGGTTAAAGAGGGATGCTTACCCGACACCGCCAATGCCCCATAAACTGAATCTGTCGTTCCTGCACGGAGTGCAAGAAGTATGAATATAGAAGGTTGGTATAAGAACGCCGTTCGACAAAAACGGGTGCAGGGTTCATGAGGAAGTATGTATGATTTTGGTCTGATATCTAGTTGTACTACTATATAATTAAAACTAGGCAGAAAAGAAGGTATAATTGTAGGCAAGGTAAGATGATGAAGATAAAAAATTAAGATCATTCTGGTAAGAGTTGGCACACAGCCCACCCCACATTTTATAACAAAAGGCACCCTTTTCACTTAGTTATAAATCCACTAACACAACTATTTCAAATAACAAAAATTCACTTTGTTATTAAAATTTACTTTGTCTATCTTTTTTTCAAATCAAAATTTTAATTAAGTAGAAAATACAAAAGTTTATTTGTAGGTGATTTTTAAGGTAAGATAAAATCACTTAATTTATATATTAAATTTTAGTTTTTTTATGACTTTAAATAAACTTATATAGAAGACTGTTAATTTTAAATAAAATTTAAATCCTTTAAATATAAGCAATAAGAAGTAAAGTTAAATTTATAAATTCAAATTTATAAAGTTTTATTTTAAGATTGTTTTATTATTTAATTGTAAAAAGGGTTACTTTTGGTGTAAAATGGTGGGCTGGGCCATGTGTAGTTGCTCCAACTCTTACTACATATTCAGACTATAAGCTTCCTGTCTAGGCTTTCTTCCTCCTTGCCTCTTTAACATAGCAAAGCCTCCTGCCAGAAAACTTGAGGCTAAGACAATAGGAGCATACAATTAGAGCACAGGTCATTGGCGGCAGCAAATCAGAGCCTGGCCCCTCAGCTGAGTAAGATGAGCGCGCCTCCTGAACGCGCAAAGAGACGCGTCTTACGGCATAAAGTAACCGTGCGTCCAATGAGAGGGTCGGAAAGTGGGGTTACGGCATAAGACCTACAAAGCCGCGCGGGGTGTAGAAGACTTACACTTATATTTCGTCCTTCTATAGTATTAGTGACTTGTAATAAGGTGTATATAAGCGCTAGTCTTAAAATAGGCTTAAAAACAACTCTATTCCCTCAGGTCCCCATCTTTATAAGACTTAGACTTTATATATATCTCTAACTTAAACTCCTATAAAATAAGTGCTCTTCGGCTATTATACTATATAGCTGTGAGTACTACGGCCGAATTAAGTACACACGCTCGTAGGTGCTATAGATATCATAGTAACTTTATACCGGTTAACAGATAGAACTAGAGTACGGATATTACATAGTCTTGCCAGGTTACGCACGAGCTTGCTCTAGACCTTCAATACGTAGCCAGCTGTCAGCGTTGTAGAGAGCAATATTAAACCCCTACCCAATGGACTCTATTTCGTCATGTCGATACCAATCAATCATATACTTCCAACAGATGCTTCCATCAATCTCAAAAATCAAAAAGGAACAGTTCCATGAAATTTTCCTCTTCGCTCCCTCCATTGGGCGTTCCGTGCTCCAAGGCTGTATTGTCTCTATTCTCTTGCTGACCTGGCTCCTCTTCCTTATGATTACCACCATCGTAGCCCTCGTGACCCAGTTCTCTGTCTCCGTGCTCGACATGTCCGCGGTCCCCATTCTTATCCTCTTCACCTCCAAGCCTCTCATCTTCGCCCTCACCTTCGCCACTCTCCTCATTTCCTCGCCCATCGTCATCGCTTTCCAGCTCCACAAATCTTGAGGGTGGGATTCGGCGCTGGCAATACGCTCCAAATGATAATTTAGAGTGTGGAGGAGGGGCGGCCTGTTGCTGCCAGGAGTTTAGATCAGAAGACGGTTGGGGAAAGGCTAGGACTGCTGTGGCATCGTAGCCACAGTCTTCGAGCACCTCTTTCCAAACATCTGTAAGCCCTTCTGCAAATGCAACGTCTGAAACTGTACGTCCCAAATTTGTGGGAGCGTAAACGTCTGCTCCTGCAGTGACCAAGATCATAAGGATATCGTATAACTCCCTACTTGCGCCTCTATGTTGATAGTCTCCCATAACTACATGAAGATAGTTCGATCCATCCTCAAAAAGGGCATGGATGCTAGCCCCACGTTGTATTAAGAGAACCAACTTGTCTGCGACATCGCAGTAGTCTTCATTGAAGGTAAAACACAGTAATGGAAATAAAGGCAAGGACATAGGTAGATCCCCCACGTCCACAGCGCCTGTGGAGTTTGGACCGGCAAAAGGATCCCCCGAGTCCAGTAGGAACTTAAGTGTGTTCTAAATATATGTTTAGAATTTACTTGAGAATAGCCGATGTCAGATAAGAAACCTACCAAATAACCATAACCAAGTACCATTATATATCCGTTTAAAGCTACTTCATTATCCACGAAAACCATCGCCGACGGATCTGCACCTGCTTCAAGCATCAACTGGCAACAAGTCGACCTTTTCCCCCGGTCGGCTTCAACACCCTGAAAACCGACAAAACAAAGAAGTAAGAGGGGCCTATGAGAACGTGAGTGATTTAACTTTAAAGACATGTATGAGTAGTGAATGTGTGGAGGGAAATTTACGTCATTAATTACGTACATTAATCTTCCATATGAATTCATTTCAAATGCATTCAGGTCCGCTCCCTTGTCAATAAGGAATTTGCACATCTCGACATTGGTTCCATGTAATGCATACTTGTGAGGATCAGCATTATTTCAAGGAGGACATCTGACGAATCCTTACGTTGAGAAGAGATTTACCCTCTGCGTCACAGTCAGTCAAGGATGCATGGCCACTGTAAAGCATCATTTCAAGCTCGCGTGGCCTTCCGAATTTGGCAATACGAAAGACCTCTGAGTTATCTGGTATAGTTGATCTGAACGAAAGAGTCGGCATCAAGAGGTTGGCAAACTCTCTCATTGTCTGTTGTTCTATATTGAAGACCATTTGTGGCATCGGAACTGGACTTCGGAAAGGAGTTACTATTACCTTCGCCTCCAGATCGTCTCCCATTGCCTCGAAATCAAGGGTCCGTATCTGTGCTGTACCTAGATAGTTAAATTCATATTTTATCTGTGCTAGAATATCCACCCTGCCGAAAGCCGTTCCAAGTGAATAAGAGAAGATTCTAGGTCGGTTGAAGGACTCCCTTCGTTTTTGTTTGTCCTTGAATGCCATTGAATGCCTATTAGGAGAACCATAGATAACAGAGTTCGCTATCTCCATGTGCAGGCCGTTTTGGATGTATTCATGATCAACAAAGTCTTGCTCGCCATTAAAAGTGTCGTTGGAAATTCCATTTTCAAAGCACCATGATGTGGTGTCGTATCCCACTAGGTCATCAAAAAACGAGGCATCAGACCACTTAGAATTCATAGATTCTTCATGTGTGACTCCAGTAGTGAACCAACGCATGGAATTTTCGACAGTGGGAAGATCGTAAGGTATAGGGCTCCAAGTATCCCTTTGAGCATTGGTTGCTGTCATTCATCAGCCCAATTGCTTCTTCGAACTCTCAAGGGAGGTGTTGCCTTACAAAACGACAAATCTCAAGTCCATGTTAGCATCAATGAGGAATTTAAATCTTCAATCTATGGAGGGGCGGGCGCTATAATTACATACTCTGTCTTTGGCCCGTGACATTCAGTCCTTGGGCAATCCTTAGCACCTCATCTATCTTCGACAGAAATGGTTCTGTTACGTGGTATTCGTAACGCTCATCACTACGCACAATAACAGAGGTAATTGGGCCGTTTTGGCCGCATTGAGGGCTCACAATCAATGAATTTGTATCTTCGAGCCCAATTGCGAGAATCTGGTCCAAACGATCGATGACTGGCTGTGGCTTTCCTAAGAAAATGTGTTCTCTCAAGGGCCAAGCAAGAGCACATAGCCGGTAGATAATGCTCTGAAATGTCTTCTGGGATTTTCCAAGGTCGAATGATGCGTTGTCATCAAAGCCATGAAGTGGAAGATATGAATTTGGCCACCAACATAGGACTACTAGACTTAGTTGGTTCGTGACATTGCCAGAGATCAATCCTCCTGATGGTCGCGACGGCTCAAAGTGTAATTCGGACGGGATTGGATGAGCTGACCGGGTTTGATCTGACTGTGATAGTGGGACTTCCTCGATCAGTGGAGGAGTTGATACGACAGAAGGCGTGTAACAGCTAAGCGCCAATGGAGTAGCTAACATGGCGATGAGAGAAGTTGTAATCGGTGAATGAAGGTCTTACCTGGTATGGGACTTGGCGGGTCGATCAGCCCATGTTGAGTCTGGTTCCTCTTTATATACCGAGTAATTTTGGCGTCTTTGATCGGAATTCCCCTCAACCTAAACGCACTTTCCTTTCCTTCAATAGTCTTCCGCTGAGTTTTCTTTCTCACAATAGCTTCCATCTCGTGCGTTTTGATGTTCTTGTCGAAGCCCCATGACGTTATTCTCCTCTTGAATTGCCTCTGACTAACAACACGATGAGCTACTGACTTATCAATGGGGATAGAAACGTGTACGTACGTGGCGACAAAGCCATGATCTTTGTGCATGATTTCCATCACTTCCTTGAGCTTCCTTTTCTCGATGACATAAAGGCGCCCAATATTGTCTTTGTGAAGCTCCCATTCTTGCGCGGAATGTTCGCGAGAGGTTTTCGATGGCATGCAAAACTGGGGAACGTGAACCGAATTTGGGTCTGGGTATGCGATGGCTTGCTCTTCGCATCGGCCTCCCTCAAACCCGAAACACTGTTTCTTTCGTGAAGGGAGACAATACGAATGCGGAGATACATGGATCGAGTCGCCGGTCGCTACGTGCACATCATCGTCGTCCTTATGATCTACAGGCTCATTGTGAGGTCGCTTGTTCGGGATTCGCGTACGGGAAGTGGGCATGATCGAGGCTGAAGCCTTTTCGCCCATGATGAAGCTGCTATTCTCCCACGACTCCGCAGTAAAGGGGTCAAGGTGGTAGTCCATGGTATTAGAGACCGATTCATACAGTACTACTGTTATACAATTACGGATTACGGAGAGATCAGAGGAAAAGACAGCATTTAAGTAATTGTGAGGCTATTCAAATCAAGGCCAATCCGATAAGCGCCGCCGGGCTAACTCATTGGCCGAAACAAAAGGACCTTGCATGGCTCGCCCCACCCACATGCAAAAGTACCCTCGAGGAGAGCTCCTCACTTTTTTGGCGATGCGACCGACTAACTTCTAAATTAACCACGTAATCGAATCAATTGTAACTAAACAGTATAGGCATTAATATATATATATATATGATAAAATGTAATAGTCAGTGCGTGCGCCCGCTCCTAAAAGCCAGAGGCTTTTAGTCGGCGAAAGCAAGTTGTCGGGCAAAAGCAAGATGTCGGTTTCATTTTAGTGTTTCCTTGCCAAAAATTCGAGTCTTAAAATGGGGGGTTTATAAAAGCACTATAATTTAAAAACTATTTTAAATTATAATTTATTCTACAATATATATAAATTTTAAAGTAATTTAAAAAAATCTTTATATTTATTAATACTTTACTACTAAATAGTATATTTATAAATTTTGATATAGTTAAGTTATAACTAAATTTGCCTCTTGATTTTCATATTTTTGAGTTATTGGAAGCACCTTCCATACAAATTTATATAAGAAAATACCTAATAAACTTTCTTTTACCTAACAACTTGCTTTCGCTAACTGAAACCTGTAGGGTTTTAAGAGCGGGTGCACGCACTGACTATTACAATTAGGAATTTTGTTGCCTTGCTCGTAGAGAAAGTGTTATCTTCCTGATTTGGACCTCATTTGGACCTCCCCTCCTACAGCCGGTAAAACACCCTAAAGGCTCTCCTAGCAAGTAAAGAACCAGGAATAACCATCTTAGGCTTTAATACTGTAATGAAGTCTTCTTTGCATTATTCTTTAGCTTTACGAGCTTCGTTTTGGCCGCCTTTTTTAGAGCCACAAATCGAGCCCTCTCAGCTGCCTCCACCCTTGCTTGACGCTCGATATCTCTTTGTAACGCCTTTACCATCTTGTCTGTCTCTTCCAGTCTCTTTTTGATCTCCTTATGAATCTTCCCTTTGCCCCCTTTTCAGCCGATAGTGCCTCCTCCTGGGCTATTTTTTTCGTCTAATTTGGCTCTAGCCCTAAGAATTTCAGGGACCCCATACCACTTGCCATGTGAGGTCTCATCTCCTGCTAGATTAAGCTTTTTGTCCCGCTTTCTCTTCTTCTTTTCAATCTGGAGAGCCTGCTGAAGGTTGCTAGCTCGGTGCTCTGCAATGGTGATTCTTGCAAGGAGGGTTTCGGTAGCTCTTATAGGCCTTTTTTTTTTAAGCTTTCCAAGATTCCAAGAGTGGTCACGGAGGTAGGATTTCTCGAAGTGGCGTAAGCCTTTAACAGGCGTCTTGCTCTCATCGTGATGATACATATCTTGGGGAGTACTTGGCCGCTCAATTGTATCAATTACAATTGAAGGACAAAACGGCCAAATACCCGTCTTTCTCCGCCCGGATTCGATATTGACCTGTGACTGAGTCAGTCTAGGGCGCGTCGTGGTGCACCAATGGGGGACCGGTGGCACGTGCACCTCCCTCATTTCTTCTTGAAATTGAATACGGATTTTGGAATCGCTACGACGTATCAATTTGAAGCGATTTAGCAAAATCGTGATATTAACACACCAGCCGAGCCTCTACATACAGGGTTGTGTATAGACCACTTGGTCTGTGCATGGTGCACCATGACGCGCCCTTGGCCTGTGCAAAGCTTGCTCTCCAGGCAACACGGAATAAAGGCCAAAATAACCTCTTTGTAATATGAACATGTGGCTCTCCATTATGCATAAGAGCACTGATTTCTTTAGATTAGGCCGTTGCAAGATGTTGGAAGAGGCTAACTTCTAGCGGCTGAATTCGATGGGTTATATGCGGAGGGAGAATACATACGAAAATTCGACGGCGATCGCACGTCTCTAAGAACTCAATTGACGTGGCTGGCATGACCATCTACAATTAACAATCTGCGGACTCTACCAGCCTTGGCTTATGCATAAGGATCGAAGATATGCTTGAGATAATTGAGGCCGTATTCGTTATTGACCACCCGTTCTTTGAGCATGCAAAGAAGGACTTGTCCTGAGGAACGAAATCGTCGATCCAAGTGTCATGAAGATCTTCTGAGGCACCTTGATAAATAAGAGTAGGTAGAAGGTGCGTTCTGTCAGGGCAGATTGTTCCTAGGAGGCTGATGAACTCTCGCGAACCGTCTTGTTTTGTAGCCCTTACTCGTCCTGAATTGAATGCTTTTCGAGTCATAATTTGTTTGACAGCAAGCCCAAAACCAGCGGGAAATCCTTTCTCGTCCCAATTTTATATATTCTCCATCGTGATATTATAGTCTTCGCTTCGTTTTTGGAGCTAGAAGGTCCAAATGTTAGCATTTAACCCTCAAAAGTACAGTATAGTTAAAGCAACGCAAGCACTCAACTAATTGATAGAACAGCTCAAAAATGGGACTGTATTCGATAGACGCACGTTTATTGACGATATTTCGTAAATATAGACTTTTAAGGCGGTTTTGATAGCGCTGGACGAAAGTGCTAGTCCAGTTCTTATTTACCTGCGCGTTTCGTATCTCTTCTGCCATATTTCCTAACCGTTGCAGAGGTAGGAGGCATATTGCCATCGGTAGGGCAATTGGTACGCGCAATTAGAGCTTCTTCTTGCGCGTTGGTCAAGAGCATTCGATATTCTGAGTTGGCGTCCGGCCGCGAGACTGTTTTGCCCTGAAATCGACGCCCGACCGCAGTTCGACCAATTGGAAATCCCTGGCGGCCTTAGCTATATTAGGGCGCTCTTGCGCATCTAATGGAGCTATTGCCGCATCTATACGTTGTTCGTAGCTCACCTTATCGATATCCATAGTGAGTGTTGTGTGGGGCAAAAATGTGGGCTCTGAGATTAGGTGGGCTGTTGTCAGATGAAATATTGGCTTATTTTAGCCTCCCTATTTGGGCCTAGCTTAGCCCCTTTTCTACGTGTATATAGCCCCCTACTTTTACTCTGCAATCGAGTCTATTTTCCCCATCCGATAGCTGTGAAGTTGGAATTCGGTTATTGCTTCCAAAGTTGAAGCCTGTGCTCTTTCACTGCTGCGACGCACTTAGTATTCGCCGCTCTCGCTCCTGAAGATAAAAGTACCGGCTACTTGATTCTGCCCTTACTCAACAAGCATTGCATTTGGGCACTTCAATTTCAATTTCAAGCAATATGCTCATCCAATACTCCTGTTTTATTGACAGAAACCTTCGCTACCCCATTCTTCCTCACCAGTCCGTCCCAGCCTTAAAAGGCTCCCACCTCCACCTCGTCCCTATCTTTTTTACAGTCGGCGCACCTCTCCCATCTGTATTATACACGACATCTGATTTCGTTCCTTTTCTTACTGGCTTTTTGTGGTGTTTGGCTCTTTGATCCATTGCGCTTCTGTTTGAGAAAGTAATTCAGCATGTGAGCATCTTCATTTGGATCATGGGAGGGTATGAGGGAATCAAAGACGTACGCTTCGATTGAAGATATGGGTCTTGATTTATCTTTGAAGCATGATAGCGCGAGGCCGACTAAGGCAAGACACATTTTAGACGGGATAGTCGATTAAGCGCGGGGGGTATTTGGTGGAGAGTGTGACTGGCTTGAGACACAGTCTTTTCCATTGGGGTTGTAGACTCATATAAAACTCGGCAAGCGCGATTTACAGGGAGCAAACGGGTCACCTGAGCCGGTTGCTGCGCAGTGGCGCAGCGGCTTCAGCCCCGAAAGGACAATTAGGATGCAAGCGAGGGAGAAATTGAGGTACTTTTACACACACATAGGTGTCGAAATAGGCTTAGTGTAGGTCACGTGTAAGATGGTCTTGAAGAAGTGCATGAGTGATTATTGCTTGTGTTATCTAACACTACTTGCCTGTAGAACCTGTATTTATAGAGCGCTGTACAGTCTGTACGTAGGTACTCTACGGCCGAGTCTACAAGACCTTCAGGTGTTAGGTCAGATACGGTGCTAAAGATACCGATTATTTCAGGCAATATTCCTAACTGAGATAGTTCTGGCGAATATCACCTGATCACGTGTACGGCAAGATCAGTCTATCAGCTCTCAAGGGAATGTCGAACATGATTCAAGTAATTGTAATAGTTCTGGCGAATGTCAGTTTGACTTGATGCGTGGCGCGCTAGCGCGCCCTTCAGATATATTAGGTCGTGTACTCATAGAACCTTTCTCTTCTTTCCTTACCTTAGTATCTTTGTAAATACAGCATCTTCTTCGTAGAGTCTTCAATGTGTGAGACTCCATTGCGTAGAGCTGTCACAGCAGACAAGTTAATTATTCGACAAGAGCATCTATTAGTAGATTCGTCTAGAATAAAGTAAAGCTTTTGTTTGTAATTAACAAACTCCTAGAGAGTCGAATCTACTATGTCTTTTACTTGTAGGTACGTGGTGTCCAAGAGCTCTTTGCTGTAAGTGCGAGCGTCTGGAGGCTCCCAGGTTTCGTAGCTTAATTAGAAGAGAAAGCGGCGCATAGAAGTAGCGTAGAAGGTTCGAAAAGCGTGGCCTCCCATATAAAGAGCAAAGGCAGATGCTAGGTTGAGTTAGTGCTTGCAGGTAGTTTTTATTCTAGGTGTACTAATAAGTGTAGACTGCTTTTTGGATGCCATTCCAGCCTTCATTGTAGTCCCATTATCCCTGCCAGGTTTGTCCATTCATGTCTTATACGTCATATATTTCGTAAGATGTGATTTAAAGGTAGAGCTGTTCTTAGCGTAGATTTGTAGAAAATACTTGTACTTCCAAATATCGCTCTTCTTGCCCCCCTGCGCCAGGCTCCTGGATATAAGAGAACTTATCCCAGACAGCTGAGTCTCTCTGCTGTGGCATGGTACCCCGTTCGATATCGTAGATTTGTTAGATGGAGATAATAGATACTGTTATAGTGAAAAAAAAGCATTTCACGAATTATCATATATATATGGATGCCTTAAAATCTAGGTATTACGTCACACGTATAGTCATGTGTTTTACTAAATATAATCTAAAAACAAGGACCATAAACCTCTAAATTAGTAATTATAAATAATTAACGAAATTTTAAGCTAAATCTGCATTCCTACCTCCTTCATCCGCAGCCTCGAGAATCCACTGCTACGGGCGTTACAGTGTAAGATATCGCCGCATCAATGCAGGCGTGAAATGGGCCCAATTTATCACGACAGACGCATATACCTTACAACTTGAGCGCTCATCTACCTCGAAACGACCCTCTGTTCTAGAGGAAATATTCGCAGACCATTCTCTGCGACCAGTACTACCGCATACCGAGTGCCTAAACTCAACTCCCTACCAAGATGCGACGCTTCTTCCAGTCCAAATTGTCTCGAAAGATGTCCACAGATTCAAAACCACAATATGAACAATTCTTCCACTATACTAGTGGGAGGTGGCTATGGGATGAAGAGAAGGAGCTTCGTGAGAGATATATGAAGTTCAATGTTGAAGAACTTAAGCGCATTGCAGCCGAGAGCATTGGTGCGAAGTCTTGTGTCTCGATGATCAAGTTGGCCGAAGGTGGATATAACAAGGTGTTCAAGCTGGTAATGGACAATGGTTCTGTTGCTATTGCACGCATACCATGTCCCAATGCTGGTCCAGCATTTAAGACCACCGCTTCTGAGGTTGCAGCCATGGAATTTGTGAGCTGCCCCTGAATCTCATTCGGAAAAAGTGAGAGCTAATATCTTACTCCCTTAGGCCAGAACTATCCTCAACATACCGGTCCCTAAGGTCCACGCCTGGAGTGCAGTGGCAGATAATCCCGTTCAAGCAGAATACATTGTAATGGAAGAGGCCCCTGGAAGATCGCTAGCAGATGTATGGGGAGGTATGGGACTTCAGTCGAAAGACAAAGTCATCGAAGACCTGGTAGCCATTGAGAAGAAGCTTCTCTCGGTGTCCTTTACCTGGTTAGTTCCATGGACAATCCTTTAGGAATTCTACTGACCTTCTTAGGTATGGCAACATTTACTTTGCAGAGGATTCGTTCCCTGGATGCAAAAAAGCAGAAGTTTCTAGTGACGTTTCCATAGAACTGAAAAAGGAGGTGGAAGAGCGGTTCACAATTGGTCCAGTGGTAGAGCATGTGTTTTGGAGAAGAGAACGAGCATCAATGTCAATTGAACGAGGCCCTTGTAAGCATCCAAGGAGTTATCATTCACGATCGGCAACATGTGCTAATTTTTTCTAGGGAAAACTGCTTATGATTATCTTAAGGCTCTAGCTAATAACCAAATCAAGTGGTTGAATCACCATGCAGTTCTGGAACCACCTACAGACATATTCCAAAAATCAGATGCTCAGAATTCTGCTGACGTTCACGTCGCACTTTACAAGAAATACCTGGACATTTCTCCATACATTTTGCCAAAAGATGAGCGGATGACTCGCTCCACTCTTTGGCATTGGGACATGCATACCCCAAATTTCTTCGTGAGAGATGACCGAATTACTAGCCTCATCGATTGGCAATCTACGTGGGCTGGCCCTCTGTTCCTTCAATACCGCTATCCGAAGCTCGTGAATTATGCCGGCGACGTAATGTTGAAACTTCCTGAGGACTACAAGGACATGGAAAAGAGCGAAAAAGACCGGGTCGCAAACCAGGTTGAGAGATCTCTTGTGCAATATCTATATGAGACAGAAACCAAGAAACAGAATTCGTTGCTTGTCAAAATCAATGATATCCCTCAGGGGATGACAAGAAGACAAACGGTCGAATTCGCCGAGGACACTTGGGAAGGAGATATTTTACCCTTCAGGCAGTGCCTCATCAGATTAGAAAGGTTTGTCCGACCTTCCTCTCCATTTCACGGAACCGACTAACGAAAGACACAAAGACATTGGGATGAAATGGGTTTTGATGTTCCTTGCCCTATCCATTTTACCGAGGAAGATATACAGAATCATATGCGAGACGGCGAGGGATGGAACGAGCAGGCCGATTTCTGGGATGGATTAGAAGGTTTTGTTGCCCGCGATGGGTGGACCTCCAATGAGACGTATACAGAAGCCCTCGAGATGTTTGCTAGACTCCGGGAGGAGGGACTAAAGGAAATGACCGGTGAGGAGAGGAAGGATTTTGAGAAACGAACCAGGTGGGCTAAGAGAAATAACAGTTAAACTTATGGACCTTAGAGTGTACATCTGGATACCTAGTCAACGCAGCTCATTCATGACAAACATCACTTATTATGACCAGGAAATCAAGAGAGGAATAAGGGTGTAGTACGATGTTGTCGACCTGCGAAACAACGGCGTACGGAGGGACCAGTTTTCGACTGATGCCATATGTATTATCTCTCGATGACCATTTATCACAGCTCGCAATAGCTGTGTCGAATCAAAGATAAGTCCACTCGATGAAGTGAATAATGATTGCGGCTCGGGGATAGCCACTGACCTTCCGGTGTCAAATTCGCGTTTTCTTATCCCTTAGTTGTGTTCTATCTCGGGCAGCGTCGAATTCGTTTGGATGAGGAGGGCTCAGGTGGGATTCTCAGATTTGAGAGGAATCAGCAGGGGGGTTTGTTCTTTGGGATAAAAATTTCCTTCGCTTGGCGTGGGCGCTTGTGCAATATTTCAAGGAGGCCGAGAGCCGGAAATTCCTCCGCAAGCCCCATGGGACCTTGTGTGGTTTGCTTGTCCTTAGCTCGTTATAAAAGATCTCATATATGTACCAGGGAGGCGTTCATTCGCGTAGATCTGCTCAAGGATCATCTCGCGGTTGGGACACTCGAAGCTGCTTCATTTCTTCCGCGAGAGATCTTTTAATGACCAGCCTTTAGATAAGCTTCTCATCTTCCCAATTCATCCAATGAACGTCGATATATTTTGTATTTGCGCCCAATGATGGACAAAAACATAGCATGCATACCCTTGCTTTTGTTGCGCATCATCGTCGCCATTCGCGAAGCCTACGGACAGTGGTCGTGTGTTTTCTTCTTCAACACCACTCATCCTGTCAGGGCTGAAGCAAAATCTTAATTGCGCCCATTATTGGTAATACGATGGAAAGGCAAGGCTGGTCGAGATATGGAAGCCTTGGATGGACCAAGCCCTATGACAGGTTAGGGTCGTGAGAGAATTGACTTTTTGGAATTACTACTTTGCCACGACACGCCAGACACGGGATGATGTAGATGAGAGAGGTCATATAAGGTATCTCTTATGTCGTGCACCATAAAGCGATCTTTATTTTGAATTTGGTCTTCTCCTTCCCGTGAGATATATCTACTGCTCCTCAAGTGAAGTTAAGATATACTTCAAGTTGCCTTATGGCTACGTGGCCGCCGGCTTTGTTCAACGGCACAGTTCCAAATGGAGGGGATTCCGATATGTCTCTCCTCCCGCTCACACCCCTCTCAATATCATTACCAACAGGATGTCTCTCTTCCAGCAACAACCTCAACCAATGGTACCAATCGGGCGACTCAGCCTACATCCTAATATGTTCCTGCATGGTCCTGATCATGATCCCGGAATTGGCTTCATCTATTCCGGCCTAGAACGTCAAAATTCAGCTTTGGCAATAATATAGGCAGCCATGGCCTCCTTTTCCGTGGTATTTCTGGGGCTACAGCTCAGCCTTCCCTTCAACAGGCACTTCTGGCTTCATCGGCAATCCTGCACACTTCGGCTTCATGAACGGTACTGAATGAACCGAGTCCGGGAAGTCCTTTGATACCAGAGTTGCTGTATAGTTTCTATCAACTGCAGTTTTGTGCTACGACAGGATTTTTACGGGTGCTATTGCGGAGAGAGGAAGGTTGGTTCGGATTATGGTTTGATTTTGTTTTGGTCTACGCTGGTTTATTGTCCGATTGCGTGTTGGGTTTGGAATATCAATTGGTTGGGCGTTTAAGTGGAATGTTCTTGACTGCGATGGAGGTTTGTCTCCTCCCTTTAGTCCCAAAGCCTTCAGGTGATAACTGACTGACATATTCTGTACGTGGACCAGTCGAGATATGCTCCGGACTCAGCGATTTGGCATATGGTATGGTCCTCGGCAAGCGCCAGCAAAAAATGATGATCGACTTTCGGCCGCACAACATCTTCCTCGTCACACTCAGTAGGATCATTTTATGGTTTGGTTGGATGGGCTTTAACGGCGGTTCGGCTTTTGGTGCGACTTTGAGAGCAGTCATGGTGTGTTGGAATAGTTGCTTGACGGCGATTATCGCAGCTATCGCTTGGGTTCTGTTGTGTTATCGATTGTGTAGAAAGTGGAGTATGGTTAGTCGGGTATATTATGTTTTGAGGAGGGTTTGGGTGCTGAAACGTTGGTTGATAGTGCTCTGGATGCATCTCTAGCCTCATTGCAGCCATTCCCGCATCTGGGTTCATCCCGCCCCAGGGTTCCATCATTCTCGATGTGACAGCCGGTTTGTCTCCAATATCTCTACCAAGTGTCAGTCTCCTTCCATTCCACGCTTCTTCCCCAACTCTGATCTCTCCGATCCCAATATCAAAAGTAGTTCTGACGTTGCACAGTCAAATTCTGGCTCCGCAACGATGACTCAATGGACAACCTAGCTGAACACGGCGTAGAAAGCATGGTCAGTCTCCTCTTCAACGGTCTTTCGCCGCCGACTACATAATCGGACTCGATGGGTCTCGACCTGACAGTTCAACGGAGGCTGGCTTAACCACAACTGGAAACGGCTCTACATCCAGTTCGCATACATTATAGCCTGCACAGCATATTCCTTTGTCATAAGCGCAGCTATTGTTTGGTTGGTGGATAAGATACCGGGATTGAAGTTGAGGGGCAGCGAGCGCAGAAGCAGAATTGATTGGTATGGATGATGATCAGCTGGGAAGTTCGCGGATGACTATGTGGAGGTTAGGAGGAATTATTTGGCTGGGACGCCGGAGAGAGGGAAGCTGGAGATTGAGATGAAACCGATTGAGGGGTTGATGGTTGGAGTTGAGGACAGAAAGAGGATGGAGAAGAGTTCGATGACGTCGTTGATTAAGGGGCAGAGTGAGGATGTTGATGTTATTGGGAGGGTGTGGGGATATGAGGAATAGGAGGGGGCTGCAGGCGGGGTGTTTTGCGGAGTGAGAAGATGGGGACTGCTATCCGATGTAAGGGGCATGGCTAATTGTATGTATGATTTGTCAAGGGTCAGGGGGGATTTGGGTTTGTGTATTATACGGCAGAGAAAGAGCATGAAATCAAAGTCGGACGATTGTGTCGTGGGATTGGAAGTTGGCTGAATGCGTTCTCGGGTGGTTGTGGAGAAATTCGGGATGCGTTTGCCCTTTCAGGTCGTTGCTCTTTCCCCAATCGGGATGTTTCACAGTTGATACCCGCACAATTCACTTCCGTCCCCAAAATTCGCCGACCAGTGACACAAATCATTCATTTACCAAAACTCTCATTGTCCTATCTCATCAATCCGATAAATCATGCAACACGATGATGAATCTGCGATCTTGTAAGTGGTCTCTCTCCTTTTTAATCCTTGAGTCCGAAAACGAGTGAAAAACTCCAATGGCGTCATCATCTCCGAAAATGCTGATAAATCTAACGCCGACTATAATTCCTGCAATCAATTCTCTTATGTGTGAGGATGGCTTTGAGGCTCCTAGTCCTTCATATAACATGGTAGATCGTCTTTGCCACAAAAGCTTGTCTGTGTCGATCAGGTTCATATGTTGCTTTCCCTGCTGTGCTGCAGATCCATTTGCCCGCTTTACAACGACCTTTCATCGCAAAAGTCTGGCATTCCATCATAATCATTCACAAATCATTTACTTGTGTTCTTCTAATTGAATCTGGAGCCCAGTGAGGCTCGGTCATTTGGGGAAGGCTGGTTGGAATGGCTTTGAGGCAGCAGAATTCGGGTGGCGATTCCTCCGCGATGGTATCAATCGCGCCGCCAATTGACGACAAGAAGGCGCCTGAAGACGACAACAAGGATTTGGAAAAATCGGTTCCTGACCCAAAGAACGAGTTGGAGGGTCGAGATGATACCCAGACAGCTGCCGTGATCGATTGGGATGGACCAAATGATCCTGAAAATCCACAAATATGGTCTGCTTCCAAGAAAATGTACCATATCCTAGTGCCAGCCATCATCGGCTTCGTTGTGTAAGCACCCCCGCCCCGGAATGACTTGATCTTGTATTAGCTGATCAATAGATCCCTCGGAACTTCACTCTACCCTCCATCCATCAATGGCATCTCCGCGACATTCCACGTTAGTAATGAAGTTGGCCTTATCGGTCTCATGACTTTCGTCCTCGGACTGGGATTCGGACCTATTCTTGGCTCTCCTGCCAGTGAAACCCTCGGAAGACGACCCGTATATCTTATCACAATTCCACTCTTTGGACTCTTCACCATGGGAACTGGCCTCGCACAGAGTATCGAAACTGTGATCATCTGTCGATTTTTTGCGGGTCTTTTCGGTGGCCCGGCTCTGGCTGTGGGTGCTGGAACGAATGCGGATCTGTATGCTCCTGAGAAGCGAGTCTTCACGACGAGTTTGTTTACTCTTGGACCGTTCTTTGCTACTGGTGTTGGGCGAGTGTGCCACAATTTCCCCTTTTGCTTGAGTGTTGTAAGCTAATATGGTTTGGCAGTCCCGTAATTGGTTCCTACGTCGATTCTAGAAAAGGTTGGAGATGGGTTGAATGGACCTTGATATTCTTCACCCTCTTCGCCTTCATCTTCTCAATGTTTGCAAAAGAAACCTACAAGAAAATCATCCTCAAGAAACGAGCGAAAACAATCGGCGCACCACTGCCACCAGGACCAACCGGACTTGCACTTCTCAAGCATATCATGATGGTTGTAATATCCCGACCAATCCACATGCTCCTCACCGAGCCCATCGTCATATCTTTCGCGATCTACGTATCCTTCAATTTCGCCGTCCTCTTTGGCTTCCTCGCTTCAATACCCCTCATCTTCACCACCGTCTATAACTTCAGTCATGCACAGAGTGGGCTCCCATTCATATCCATCGCAATCGGCTGTCTTCTCTCCATTCCAACCATGCTCCTTCTCGACCGAACATTATATCAAAAGCAATACCGCAGAGCTATTGAAGAAGGGCGAAAGGGCGTTGCGCCTGAGCACCGACTCTACGGCGCCATGGTCGGCAGTATTGGGCTTCCAGTCAGTTTATTCTGGTTTGCATGGACTTCTCAAAAGTCAATTCACTGGATTGTTCCCATAATTGGACTCGTACCATTCGCATGGGGCAATATCAGCGTCTTTATCTCATGCGTTCTGTATATGGTTGATACATACATGGCCGCAAATGGCGCAAGTGCGATGGCTGCCAATGGGCTGTTGAGATATATTACCGGGGCTGTATTTCCGTTGTTTACTGTTCAGATGTATAAGGGTATGGGATTCCAGTGGGCGAGTAGCTTGCTGGGATTCGTTACTATTGCGCTGCTTCCGGTTCCGTGGGTATTATTCGTGTTTGGAGAGAAGATTAGACGGAGGAGTGGGTATGATACTTGGAGTGAGTAAAGAAGAACTGCCTGCTCTGAGTTGTTACAGAAAGATTTGGAGACATTGTATACATTTCTAGACATAATCTCAGGATATGTTAGACTTATAGAGTAAATAGGGCCCGTGACAGATCATATACTTGAAAACCTGCCCGTCCATTGATCATTCGACAAAATGAACCTCAACCTTCAACCTTCTCTCCATTCGTATCCGCTTTCTCAGCCATCTCATCCCTCAACTTCTTATGCGAACCTACATTCCCCTCCATCGCAAAATGCATCTTCGGATCCCCCGGAATAACCATCTCAAACGTCTCCCGAATCCTCGCATACTGATAATACCCACACCTAGCAATCGGCTGTGTCTTACTGATATCTACCATCCCATCTGTCAATACTTCCTCCGATACATGAACCCCCACCACCAAACCAATCACAATGTCCGCTGTTCCCACGGGCGGATTTCCTGGCAATCTGATCGTAGAATGGTATTTACATTCAAACTTAACCGGGGATTCTTTAACCATAGAAACATTTACTATGCTGGCCTTTTCTTTTTGGAGGCCTGCACGCTGGAATTCATCGATTCCGTAAGGAATTCCTTCAGCAGTTATATTGACTGCTTCGCGAAGGGGGTACGTAGCTAGGTTCCAGACGAATTCACCGGTAGTTTCGGCATTTATGGTGGTGTCTTTGCGGCGGCCGTCGCTGTTTTGGTTCGCGGAGAACATCACGTATGGAGGGTCGAATGTTAGGTTGTTGAATTGCGAGTAGGGTGCCAAATTGTCTGTGCCATCAGCGGATTTAGTTGAGATCCAGCCTATAGGGCGGGGGACCACGCATGCCTGTGAGGAGGGTGTTAGATTGGTTTGATACTGTTGGGAGAGAGGGGAAGTACTGACTTTGAAGGGGTCCCGCGGGAGACCATGCTCGGTCACTCCTGGTTGATAGAACATGATGCTTTGGAATGCGGGGTATGGCGGGTAATCTTCACGTGACTCGAGTTGAATTGGGTGCAAGTCGAGCTGGAGCGAAGTGGTTGAAGTCTTGAAGATGAGTTCTGAGAGATAAAAGGGAAGCTAGAAGCCTTGTGTTTTATATACTTGAAATTTGCTAAAACAGTGCATCGCAAATCTCGCGTGAGACGGTAGTTGAGCCCGGCAAGTGCCCCACAACCGCTGTGGCTTGGTGGGGGCTCGGTGATCTCGGCTAACTCAGGGGTAACCTTTAAGATGACAAGATGGTTGAGTTGCTGAAGACGAATAGGATATTACGTGCGTATAGTCGCTCAGGAAATCACTGAAGCTCTTTAGACAGATATGGGCTTCACGATATGATTGTGCTAACGAATGGAATGATTTTGCTAATCCGGGCTTGTTGGACTCTGCGGTCCGAGGATGCCCGAATCTTTCTCCATCGTCCGCCTTGCTACTCAATACGGAGCTCAAAATTCACCAGCACAGATAGCTCACTTGAGCAAGTCTTACTATTCTTAAATTTTTATTTGCCCGTTTTACTAGGATTTTAGGAGGTTTGTTTAGTGGCGGATTTCTGCGTTTGGACGTTCAGGCGCCATGCGAACATCCTGCCACAAACTACCTGGAGTGAATGTACAGTGCTTTTCTTTCAAATTAACGTCTATTTAGTGGCATCGACATTCTTAAACACTATGACGTCGCTCAGCCCACCGACACCGACACCGACATAAAGGATGCTGCAACACTCAATCAGAGAATTCCATACCTTTGCTGATATCATCAATCCAAACACATGGGAGGAGACAGGCACCCATGGCCAGAGTCCACAACCACTCATGGGAGATGAAAATAGTTTCCTGTCAGTGGTGGATATTGGACACTCCTTCGCCGTCCTTGTATGTAGCAATGCTAAAAGTCAAGGACGACAAGACGACAATGAAAAAGCATGTGACAGTGATAAAGTTGTTGACACTGATATTTGCAATTGAATTATGGCTGAAAAAATTCACATCATAGTTTTCTAACCCCTTTGAGGAATAAATGAGAGCTTTATGGGGTTTGGAAAAGTAATAACAGTCTTGGCGAGAGCAGCAGTTCACGCAATTTCTTGGTCTCATCATTCGATTTGTTCTGCATATTAGAGATGCCCCTTATCCTTCCGTTAAATTTATGGGTAAGATAGAAATGAATGGAGAGCATTCGAGCCAAACACTATTAAGAAATCCGACTCATATGTTTCATTGGATAGCTAAATTTGTGAGGATCTCCAAAGGTCTCAAGTGGTTGATAAGTGTCACTCCGAGCAACTTGGACAAACTTGAAACCCGCTTTTACTTTTCGAACTCTTCACTTATGATCCATATCGTGATCTTCCATCATTTGAAGGCCCGCAGAGGCTATTCAAGCCGGCTGATGTTCTTTAAATCCACGGAAAACCTGAGTCCTCTTTGTACAGCACTCATCACCTGGTCTACTCCCAGACGTCTCTCAAATTCCGCAAACGAAAATGGTATCACCCAATACCTCTTTTCAGGGACAAAGATAAAGTGATTCCCTAATTGTAATGTTTCGTAAATGGCCAGTGCGGATTCTCAAATTTGTGCCTGGGAAAATCCCAATCTTCCAGTCGGGTGGTATTACATTACCAGTCTCGATGAAGCGAAGTCTTATAAAACATTTTTCTAAGGGTTTGAACAGTGGTTGAAGGGAGCTAAAGGGACTGCCCAGTATTGCTGCCCAGATGATGATTTCAACATCTAGATGGGTTGCAGAGAGAACAATAAAACAAACGACAACAAATAATCAGACGACAACAGTAAAGGTCAATCAAATGGACTGGATAGATGACTGAAGAGGAGCTTGAGACCAAAGGAAAGCCCCGGAAGCTTACAACGGCATAGCGCCGCCGCCTTAGCTTCCGCGTCGTAGTGGATTTCTGACAGCTAGAAGCTCGGCATATTTGACCGTGAGATAGAAGGAAGCAGCTCGTTGCCTTTTAATGTCAGCATTGCGCTGATGCTTAATGCTAGTTGAGACTGAACATAGGCCCTGTTTTCGTAGCCTGAAATTTTCGTGATGCTGGTAATGGGAACGCAACTTCTGCATAGACACCCAAAGGCTTTTCTAAAGCGGAGACATATTTCAGCAGAGGCGGTTTCTAGTTTGGCGAAATGCCTCACCGCAAGGACTTATATCTAAGGAAATAGGAATCGCTTTCCTTCCAAGCTTCCCATGTCTCAAATGTCCTAATTTAGTGTTTCAAGCAGCCATTGGTGCTCGGAAGTGATGTCTTAAATAACAGGTGGCGATCTTCTCTCGAAAGCTGCTCTCGAAAGTCGTTTCAGTCAAGATTAGGTATTCAAATTCGAATGTATTCCATTGACGCGCTTAAGGACCGATATTAATATAACAGCTAATAAACTTAGGAAGTTCGCGAAGGACCTTCCGGACAAGATACGGGATGCGGACGTGAGATGGGAATCATGGCTTTGTTCCGCGGATTCCGACGACGATGACAAAGAAATAGCGATAAAGGAATCGACAACGATAATAATAGTAGAATTGACGAGAATGCATAGGCAAGCAACACGACCCGGTTGAGGCCGAGGGAAATCTAAATCCCGGCGTACAACCGTACACTTGGTTGTCAGCGTATTTTATGTTGACGCCCATTCAGGGGCGTAATCTCACATTGTGTGACACAAGTTGTTAAATCTCTGGAGTCCCATTAGGAATGCGAAATATATATTAAAAGTCTGGAGGTTAGATTCAATTGCGACTCCCAAATAAGTTCAGTCTCTTATATGTACTCAGGGGGTGTACTGTGGGGGGTGATGCCCAAATGTGATGCTTCAACGGACTATCATGGGATACTTCCTAAGAACTGTGACCCAGCCTCCACTTTCTTGAACATCTACCTACCGCTCAAAATTTGCCGCGTTCCAGCGAAACATATTCATCATCTGCCCCACACTCTAAACCTCCACTTCACCCAACATCTCCACGGCACAAGCTAGGGCATATTTGTAACCTCCTCAATTAGTATTGTCATACCTTGAAAAGCACTCTCTCATGGCGTATCCAACACCACACAAACTAGCTTCCTCCTCTCCCTCAGAACACAAACGCTGCTCTGGGAATTAAATCATTTCCATATTCTAGCCTAATGCGGCGAGGGATTTGATCAAGCAAGGCATAATGATCAGGGAAATGAGCCGAATGAGATGGGCGCAGAGTGCTCTTTGAGGCCATAGGTCGAGGCGAGGGAGGCAACGTCTTGAGAGTAGTAATTAGTTTCGTCTAAGACAACTGCGGAGGCCTACTTGCTAGTCACCAGATGAATCTCGATGTTTAACGGCTTGGGGCAGTTTGATGCCGAGAATTGCGCATGTCGTGATTTCGATCCGTTTCGGAGGAGTTGGGATTTATTCGGTGACGGTGAATTTACTACTCCGCTTCCATTCAATTGATCCTTGTCAATTCCGAGTACTTTTCATGATATAACGATGATTTCATCACCACAGATACCTCATCCCACCACAACATCCTCCAGAAGTCGAAAACCAGGTGAAGGTCTTGGCGGAGCATGTCACGTGACCACATCATTCACTTGCTCTCTTGCTTCGATAGATGTGCCTTTATTTTTGAACCCTTTGTGGGGAGAAACACGAGAGTTGCACAATTTGAGGTTCAAGTCGTGGAATGAAGCGCTTGTTTGTTGTCTGGCCAGGTGGTCGCATTTCCGCTATCTTCAAGAACACCGGCCAATCCGGCTGACTGGAGAGAGCTGCAGTCTCATTTCATCTCAACCACTTAGCAAGAGGTCTTTGTCGCACGTAAGGTGCTACGCTGGGCCGTCGAGGCTGGAAAGGAGAAAATTTCTGCTAGCACTGCAATCCTCTGCAAAGGGATCACACAGCAACTCTTTGCCTACGTGATGTTATAGCGTTGCCAAATCTTTTGCGCCTGTGGTGGATGACACAACATTGCCTTTGGTGTACAAATATGAGAACCCCAACTTTGGAATTGTGGTTGACAAATGACTCGAGTCCCGCCGGCAGGCGACCCCGCAAGGTTTAGCGCCCATGTACCTGAAGTGTGACACAATGGATTACTTTCCTATTCATTGAACGAACATTCAAATGTTGACAGTCGATAGAATCACAATGGAATCTTTTTCGGACTCATTTTCGATCCGATATTTCACATTATAAATAGTCGGGCGTTGTTTCCGGAGGTGTTGAAGACTCATCTTCCGAGGCCGCGGCTCGGCATTCATGCAGACAGGGCTGAGGAAAGACTGCTCAGCCACACCGTGGACAAGGCTAGCAGCAACGCCTAGAAAGTATGACGGCGGCCAAGTCCTTTTTCCGTTCACATGCTGTTATTCATCAACAGGCAGTTATCGTCGTCCAATCTTTGCTTCCCTCACAACTCCACCATAACTACAAGTATCGTTCGAACCATTGCATACTCGCCATTGCTGCAAACTACATTTTAACCACTGCGCGCACATTGTTTGTCGCCAAAGAGCATTATCTACCCTTTCTCGAACGATATGGCGGACATACTTGCCGCCTTCGACGCTCTGGAGGCACAAGATCAGAAGAAGAGGGCCACAAACTCCAAGAAAACACCACAACAGTCGTAAGTATGATCTCTACGATAACACAGTCCATATCTAATTATCATATCTGTAGCCTCGCAGAAGCAACGCGACGAAACGCCCGACAGGCATCACGAACCCCTCGTCCTCAATCGCAGCCCGTATCCCGCGCACCATCTCGCAGCGGCGCAACAAGCCCAACTGGTCCCTCACGATCAGGAACCCATCTTTCACCTGACGTCTCCCCTCGAATAGGCCGCAGTGCCTCCACCACCAACCAATCCACACGCTCGCTATCACAAGGAGCCTCATCTCGCCGAATCTCTTTCGCCGATACGCCTCGAGCGACAACACGATACCAAGTCAAGATCGCCACGAAGAACGATGCCCTATCTTCCAACTTCCCATACGACGCGCAGAAGCTAATCAAGTACGAAGTCTCGGCGAAAGAATGGAACCATTTTTCGGGCGAGGTCGTGGTAGCGTGTGATGCGCATCATTACAATGCGATAACGTGGCCTTTGGCCCGAAGCAAGGTGATCAAGAAGGTGCGAAACGACCTGAAATATGGGAATGGGCCGAACCCTGGAGAGGTGTCGAAGACATTCAGAAAATGGAATAAGCTGTTCAGACGTCAGGGTTTTCAGGCTTGGTTAGAACTGCCGTCTGAAGAGGGGGCCGAGGAGTTGGGTAGATCGACTGCTGGTATGACGAAAGAGGAGCAGAAGCAGGCGCAGAAAGAAGCGAAACGCTTTCGGATTGTTATTAGTCCGTTGGATGGAAAGGGTGGTTCGATTTATTCTAAATCGAGTATTAGGGGATCGGTTTCTGGGGAGGGTAGTTTGATGAAGAGAGCGAATACGATGTTGTCGAATGTCACACATAAATCGTCCCACGCGGCGGTGAAGGAAGCTGATACGAAGGAGGAAGATGAGGAGAAGCAGGAGGAGGATGGTAGTAAGGAGGATGACGAGGAGGATGACGAGGAAGAGGACGAGGATAATAGGGAGGAGGTGAAGGAGGAAGCCAATGGCAATGATAACGATGAGGCGAAGGACGAGGATAAGGGAGAGGTGAAGGGGGAGGCGAAAGATTGACACGTGTGACAAGGCCCATCTTTGAAATGGTGCAACAGCGAACAACGGTTTGATACGGAGTTGGAAATGGTATCCATTGAAGGATAGAACCAGGCGAAAGATTATGCTATAACGACTTACGGCCTTTTCAGCGAATTATACCACAACGACTCTACCAGCGAAAATCAAAGAATTATCCGACTTTCGCTTCTCATTCCATGTGCTTGCTTTCAAATTTCTCTCTTCCCAAATCTTCCCATGTCAAGTCCTATCTCAAATCCTCCTATCCCATATGCCTTCTCATCCCAAGTGAAATTGCTTCCGCTTCGCATGTTGAATCTTTAATAGCATCCATGAGTTCCTCTACATCCAAACATTCAATCCCAATTCCAAACCCCTAATTCATACATCATTTCATATATTTCAGTATTGTCAGAATTAGGAGCACTTACAGCTGAACTTTTAGCCAATCGGGTTCCTGTTTTATTGATTGCGCAGACCCGACGTATCTCCCACCCCATCCTATAAACCAACTAGGCCACCGAGGGTTCCGAAATTTTGAGGCAAAAGTTGTTATTTGAATTTCTAAACTCTTTTTAAGTGCGGTATATAAAAAGCCATTCTCAATTGCCCAGACAATGGTGTGAAAAAATGGAACTCTTCTATTAATCACGTGCGCGCTTGCCATCCTCGCGAAGCGTCGTATAACAGATCCATCAAAATCATCCCTCAACCATACAAGAGATTAGGAAATGAAATGAAAATTTCAAGAGAGAAAAGGAAATAGAATAAGAGTTAGCGCAAGGGTAGGAAATAAAATTTGGATTTTTATTATTGGCGTGAGTCGAACACACAACTACAATTGCATCTGTTAGCAGATGTTAATTGAGCTGTTTGGGGGCGAAATATAGCGGTATTTTTAGAGCTAGCTGATATCTAAGGAGCTGAGAGATAAGGAGGGGAAGAACTCTCTTATACTACAGAAGAGGGGGGGAATAGGCTGTACTCGATTAGGCAATTCCAACCAACAGTAGATGCCTTGGGTATGATAAATTACCATTCCTGGGAGACTCTGCCAATTGCAGCCGGACCATAGAAACCAACTAGATGAAAGGATAGGGAAGGGCCTCTTCAGTGGTTTAGCGGCCGGCTATTATTCTGTGATAAAGCCTTCCAAAAATTCTCATTTTGCGTGTGTCATTTGAAAATCGACTAAGGAGAGTGACAAGCCTACTATGAAAACGGGAATGGGCTTCACTTTTAACAACTTCACTTGAGCTCACTTGCCTTCCGCTTGACCCTCCTCCAGTCCAACTCAGGCTTAGATTCCTTTGATAGTCGCCTTTGATCAAATGGCACACGCGAATGAGAATTTTGGAAGGTCTTATCTTGGAGCAAGACATTATTTAAATAGATAAAATGAGCAAGTTTTTGAGGGCAAGAAGTAAGTCAAACATATAGGGGGGTCAATGACTAAAACACTGCCAAAGTCAAATAGGCAGTTCCAAAAGAACAGGCTATTAAGAGTCATATCAACTAACACCCATGCAATCTGCCCTGTTGAGTTTGGGTCTGGGTCTGTAATTTGATTTTAATAGAAGTAAAAAGGGATTGGAATATAGGAACTACCGGTCCAAGACAAGTATTTGGTTGGAATTGAGAATATTAGTAGCATTATTTGTGACGTATAAGCGACGTTTGAGGATGCTTGACTTTGGTTTAACAAATTGACTGGGAATGCAAGCCGTAGGTGAGGATAGTGTGGGGTTAGATTCGAGTCTTTGTTTCTTTGAGATGTGTATGAAAGTCTCAAAATTGTGCAAGTTTAGAAGATGGATCATATACAATTGCTGAGTAAAAATCGACGACTGAAAGACATTCAATGAATATTAGCTTCCTAGCAGTTGGGGAAGATGTTGGAAGCCTTTCGGATCTTATCAAGTCTATTTCCTAACAGGGAACAAGAAGTTTCCCGTGAAAAGCTTTGCTAAACGCAATTATTCTTTATAGGCGCTCAGCAAGTTCAGCACTTTGTTGTTCTGATGATAGAGGCGCTGGTATGGGTAGCATCAGATAACCTCAAAACTGCCAATAGACCTGCAGACGCAGTTAACGGCCGCTTGCTGCGGGAGAAAACTTGCTAATGTCATTTTCTTGATGACGAGAGAAGAAGCCAATTTCGACATCTACTTAGCGGCCTTAATAATAACATAACATTGTTTTATTTGCAACTCTTTTTTGGATATAGTAACTCTCTTCCCATTCTTATCAATATACACTCTGTTTTATATTGTTGAAAAGAAGCCCGAATTATTTGCAGCCGCGTATACATACAAAACCTTTCATCATTAGAATCCCTATTCGAATCAACTCTTCATTGAATACCTATTTACATCGACGTTGACATTGATATCGACATTGACATTGATATCGACATTGACATTGATATCGACATTGACATTGATATCGACGTTGACATGGATATCGACGTTGACATGGATATCAACATTCATCGGGAGTATAACTAATGGCTATCGACCTTTCTTGGAGGAGAGCAAGCTTAAGTTTATCATTCACAAGCATGCAAGTACTATAGAACCTCTCTTCAACCACTACGACCACTATCATCTCTCTTTCCCTACTGCTACTTCTCTGATGTACTGTGATCCCTCCTGTTGTCCTCCAGCTACCTGTAGCTGTTACACTTAGGTTTACGGAAGCAGTTACTGGGTCAGCTACTGGGTCAGCTACTCGGCCAGCTACTGGACCATCTACTCAGCCAGCTACTCGGCCAGCTACTCGGTCAGCTACTCGGCCAGCCACATGGTCAACTGCTCGGTTAGCTACTTGAGGTATAAGTAAGAGTGCTAGCCTTTACTTAAGAAAGGGCAAGCTTGAGTTTATATTATTCACAAGCATACAACTACCACAGAATCTTTTTTCAATCACTACGAATACAACCGCTATTATCTCTCTTTCCCTACTGCTCCTTCTCTGATGCACTCTGACCTCCCCTGTTGCCCACCAGCTGCCTGTAGCTGTTACAATGGCACCACCCCATTATAATTTAGAGCCATACAAAAAAGAAATGACACAGATATATCTAGGTCCAGGGAAAACGGCCACAGATGTAGTTACATGGCTTAAATCTTCTAAAGGCGTGGATATTAAGTGAGTGTTCTAAACTGTGAGTTGTTACAATAATAATTCTAATACGGCAATAATTAGGGAAGATCAAGTGCGTCATCGATTTAGAAAGTGGGACATTATGAAAAAAGAATTTGTATCTCTTCAAATGCAAGGCTTGTGAGAGACTGCTCCCTAAGTAAAGTGTTAAAATTTTATTAATTTTTGGCCAGCAATATTGGACAGGCCAATCAAAGCGCAGGACGACAAAACAAGACTGGGATAGAGACTTGTTGGCAGGCGCTCAATAAACGCCAACCCGTGATGCAGGAACCCAGACGGATCCATCGCTTCTATCATTTTGGGAGAACCCCGAAGGAACTGGGTCGCCGGATATTCCGCAGACACTTCAGAGCAGCCAACCCTGTGAATTAGGGACCCAAACAGACACGTTTGAACTTCCATACCCTGGTACCAATCCTACTAGGTACGTTCCCTAAGTTTATATATACTGTGAGGCTAATATAGTAACCAGGGAGCCATACTACACTCCCGGAGAAAATTATGAGGTCGACTTCGCCAATTGGCAAGACAATGGCAATTCTGGACTGTTTGGGGATGGAAGCTGCGCAGCACAGGCAGTCGGATTGCCAGACAATTTTGACTGGCTTCAAGCAATGTCTGATGGAGACTACGAAGTGGACTCTTCTAGTCGCCCAGCCGGTTCTGGCTCCTTTGAAGCAGTGGGTAATAATGATTACGAAATGGACACTGCCAATCGCCCAGCCGGTTCTGACTCCTTTGAAGCAACGGGTGATGGCGATCACGAAATGATCTCTGCCAGTGGCCCAGACAGTTTTTGGGATTTCATAAATAATACTGCCGATTAAATTCAAAAGCCTTACCAAGACAGAGTGACCAAAGGTGTAATAAAACGTGATATTGATTCACTGTGATAGCTAAATTTCCATTCTTCTAGCATTTTTATGTTCGCGGTTTATGATGTGAGCCTGCCAGTCAGACGAACTACTGCTTAAGGCACCTCTTTTCGGCTCCCCAATTCATTTCCCATTGTATTTAGTCTCCTCCTACCTTAATTTCACTCATTAATTTCCAAACAAATGTTTGGAAAACTGTTCCTGCGCCTACCCTATATATCTCACCTCGTCTCGCCATAGCATCTGCAGCAAAGCTAAGAAAGTCTTCATAAGTATTTCAAGATGGCAGGCCACGAACGTCTGTTTGTAGGCTGCTGGGTATTGTTAGATGAGAAGCACAGACTGCGACGTCTCTCTTGACGAATCTATTCCCGCCGAAGCTGCTGGGCTATCCAACTAGCAGAACAAACACATCTTTCAGGAATGTAAGTTTCCACGAATTTCGGGAGAATCAGTTGACCAATCTCTCTCTTGTCCGTACTCATCGGGTTGAAATACGCCTCGAAGCAGATACATCGTCGGATCCTCTGATCGTAATCGAAGACTAACCACGAGTTCCGACTACACTAAATTCGGATACGTCTCCCCGGAGCCCCCATCGAGGGCCTCAGGACTTCCATCAATCGAAGCGTCGGTCACTACGAGAGCCACGCAATAGGCGGAATTATAAAGCTACTGTATGGTGGTACAGGTTTCTGGCAGATCTAGGAAGAGATCTGCGGCGAGACAGCGGGCAGATCTGGCAAGAAATTCTCGAAGGAAATGGACTCACTAAGTCTACCAGGCGATGTTTCCGATCACGGCGCTTCCTCACAGATCTGCTCCGGTAGGATAGACAGCCATGTTTCAGAGCAAAGTCCACAACGCTCCCAACCTAAATGCACTCTCCACAACCAGATAATATTGCATCCGTCAGCTGTGATCAACAGATTGAAACCCCCGTTTCTAGAGCTACGTAGAATCGGCAAAACATCCACGCGTCGCCAACTCCGGACAACCAAACTATACACGACTCCACGGCAAGATTGTCTTCAATTACCCTATCACAAACCAGATGCAAACCGGTCTCGACAGATTTGGATATTCAACATTTCAATCACTCAACTAACTTTGGTCATTTAAATTCCATCTTCCATCCCCACAGTACCAACAATCATAACTTATAACTCCATATCATACCCCTATTCAATCTGCATCAAGACACCCTTCGCTTAACACGACAGGTAAAGTCCTTCGGCTTAACAAACCAATGATTCGCACAAGTCCATACCTCCTCATTCTGCAGCTCGAAGTCCATATGTCGGACCACCTGTGGAATTGCCTTGGAAACCTCCAGCAGGCTGATATTCTTCCCGATGCAAGTGCGAGATCCTTGACCGAACTAGATTTAAACCCATGATGAGTTTTATTCACGTTGGGATGTGGAAGTGAGGTTAGGGAGACGTACAGAAAAGAAATAAGCCTCTTTTTGATTGGATAATTCTTTGTCTTCTAGCCAACGCTCTGGTCGGAAGAGGTTCGCGTCATTGCCGAAGACGGAGCGATTTCGATGTGCGACCCAGGAGTTAATTCCCACGATAGTCTGCAAACCTCAGCAAGATGATCTCCAGGCTGAATGTGGATTGGGTGAAGACTCACACCACCAGGGAAGAACCTCCCCATAATCTCTCTCCCTCCTTTCGGAACAATTCTCGGCATCGTAAAGCCAGTCGCCGGATGTATCCTCAAACCCTCCTTGATAACAGCCTGCAAATACGGCAACTCCTGCGCCTCCTTAAACGTGATCGGATCCGAAATCCTCCCTTCTTTGCTCGCACCATCCAACTCCTCCCTCAATCTCCCCATCGCTACCGGATTCTTGCATAAATAATACAAAATCGCACTCAACGTAATACCTGTGGTATCGCTCCCAGCCCCAATATTCGATGCAATCGAAACACGGATATCTTTATCCGTCATCTTCTCAGGATTCTCGCGCTGGGTAGCAAGGAATTTCGTGATGAAATCCGACGGACCATCTGCAGGAGGGAGTTTCTCGTGTCGTTGAGCAGTGATCAGTTCGTGGGAATAGACGTCGATGAACGCGTTCCCTTTGATTTCCAAACTCATTTTTGAGAGTAAGGTAAGAAGAGTTTGGTGCAGAGAGGGAATGAGTCCGACGGCGCTAGAGTACAGTGCGCCGAATTCAAGTTGTTCAATTATTCCGCGGATGTCTTCGCCGCTGTTGAGAAAGCCGAGTCTTTTGGAAAACTGATTCTGTTAGGAATATATGGGACAGAGAAGGGAGGGGTTTACGGTGATCATCCCGATTGTTTCGAATGCGTAGCATTGGAACCAATGGCCCATGTTGAACACAACACCGGAGGAACCAAGCTCAGAGAGGCGTTGAAGAAGGATTGTAGTGCATTCGTCGACGTAGGGCTCGTACGAGACGAGGCTAGACATGGAGTATGTTGAGGCCACTTTGCGCCGGAGAGTGCTATGGGATTTTGGGTTGAGCTCGTTGAAGAGGTTCTTGAATTCGGGGTCTGCGTGGCCCCAGGGAGTGTACCAACTTGACTGAATATCACAAACTTAGTGAGTATGCACACTTTCTTAAGATTGGAACGGGCAGATTTGCCGACCTTTGTAAAATCAGACCCATGCCCGTAAATGACCTTCGCGGCTTCGGGACTATCGACGCTGTATTGGTTTGGAGCAATGCGTATGATGGGACCTAGAACGATAGTTTTGTTTTAGTTTATATTCCAAAAAGGAAGAGAAAAAAAAACGTGAAACTATCGGAGAACTTACCGTACTGCTCGTGAAGTTCTACGTTCGTCTTCTGAAAATCACCCCTCACGTACTGCCTCAAGAGCCAAAGACGAGTGAACCTGGCCACGAAAGGTCCCGGAATATCTCTCAAAGGATCCGTGACAATGTCGAACGCCCATTTAACCAGATACAGAGCTATGATGAGGAGAAGCATCCCAGTCACTCCTACTCGCTGGAGGACGTGTTCGAGGAATGACATGGTCAGCTTATTTGACAGGGTCTACAACAGATGAGGGTGATTGAAGAAGATAGAGGATTTGAAAATAGTAGTAAGAGAGTATAGATGAATTGTGGGAAGTGAGTGAAGCGGAAGATGATGTACTGGATATGAATGGAATGATTTTCTCTGTTCAAGCTTAGCTGGGGTTAGGCTCGGACAAAATGAAGATGGTATCTACCGTAGCATCTACCGTAGCATCTGGTCCCCGCTTCAAGGCTTCAAGCGGGGGTAGCTTAATGGCTTATTCTCGCAAAGCAATTCGAGTCAAGAAGAGAACACGGCAGTTCAAGCGCATTGAAGGATTGGAGGAAAGTTGTGGAGGTAAAGGGGTGGAAGATGGAGCCGGCCCTGGTGGATTGGATGTATGCTTCGTGGCTCGTCCTGGCCATTCCTTCACTTTGATGGTGCCCAAAAAAGTTGCCTTCTTCGGAGTTTTTTAAGCATCCGGCGGACAGTCTCGCTATCCGAGTGGGGTCAACCCCACACTCCGGAACTGCAGATCAACCTCGCTTCCGTTTTTGATTGGGTTTGGGGAAGGTCCTGCTCCACTACCCGTAACTCTATTGGAAAAACGTCAGTTTCGATTCCCACGAAATACCCCTTCTTCCCGCACAGTATTTTGTTCAATTTTGCTCCATTGCCCACGGCAATGCAGAAGGTTGCAACTTTTTGAGAAACTTCAACGCATTCACTTCACCAAGTGTGGCAGGGAATTATTGGAGCAAAACTGGTTGGGTTATTCTTTCAAATAGAGCAATTAATTCAGACTTGGAGAGAATTTCTGCGAAATTGAAATGATTGTCTGGCAATCCAGACTGCCCATTGTATCTGAACGATCAGTGTCTAGTATCGTAATAAAAGCAGACACGTGTTACTCCCAGCCTTGCCCCCAAAATTCTACTATTCTTGTGCTGGTGTTCAGGCTGGCTACGAATTCCATCGGAGGTAGAATCGCTCTTGCGAACCCTCTATTTGCGAATTTAGTTTGATTCAAGGGCAACTCAAAGAACTCCGAGGTGCTTCGGTGAAGGACCACAACTGGGTGAAAGCCCACAATTGAGTGAAGAATCTCGGTGCGCCCCCCGTTCAATCTTCGTGACTTTGATAACGAGTTGGGTACCGCCTGGATGTTCTGCTTCAATGCCAGGAGCAACTCAATAGTTGCTTGTCTTGTGAGTGAGATCTATGCTGCTAAGCCCGCTTGACATCTGGGAGTGTCCTCTGGGAGGGAGTTACGTTCATGTCAAAGGAGTGCAACAAAAGACGTGGATAGGATCTGTGGAAAGGCTTGGTTATGCGATCCAGGTAAAGCTGTGGTATGCCATCTGAATTAGTAGTCTTCAGTGGTAGCTAATTTCATGATAGAGTGAGACGCTCACAGTCAATCGTTTGAATTCTGTCTGCTTGTGAGTGAAGGTTTAGGACTTTGAGTGTGGGGTGCCTTCCAAAATGATGAGCTTGTTTCTGCATGATATAGGTACCTAGTGCAAAGCTAAAAGACAATTCCGGCAATCTGCGATTTTAGCAGAGCGCTTTGAGGTCACCTCTGGCAGACTCGAGAATAGAGTACTACACCGGTACGGATGTTGAGCTTGGCTCAAGTAATTGCGGCAGTTCCAACGAATATCACCTGATTTCATATGAAATCGCCTATATGAAATCGCCCATGGAATCGCCCATGTACCTTCAGGAGCTAGGCTCTTGTTACACTTGGTCTCCCTGAATATAGTCGTTTAGAGTTGACAATCTTTGAAAACAGAACCGAAAGATAAGTAAAGCATGACTGGTCACTGCGAGGGAAATCAGGAGTGTGACTGAATATCCTGAGTAGAGGGTGATTAGCGCCTCCGCAAAGCGGCAATGCAGCTTAGCCGTGTTAGAAGCGAAGGTGGTTAAAATTTCGTCGCAGACAACTATTAAAATGAAGCCATCTTCGTGCCAATTTTGCTACCCAAACTTCGGACCTTCCCCTGCAGTAAAACCAGGACCCAAATAGTCGTCTGTGGGTGTTTCAGGTTCTGCATCCAGACTGAAATCACTAGAACCACTTGGCTGCGTCCCTGCTCTCAACGACGGGGTTGGTTCTGGTGTTGTTGAAGATGATGCCAAGGCAAGGTCCTGGCAGTTAGGACCTGGCGGGTTTGAAGGGTGAATCGACTCCCAGTAATCCTTGAATTTTGTGGCATCTGATCGAATCGTTATCTCTTGAGCAAGATGATGAAAGGAGCGGGGCCACGAACCTTCTCTAGTTTCCAGCTTGATGCGCAGGCTCTTGTTCGTATCAAGAAAGAACAAGTCCAACGTCTTAGTTGGTTTATATTTCGTAAGCCAAGGGACGGCATACTTAGGGCACCGTTCGAAGTATTTGAGGTTACGCTCCCTGAGGGTTCGACCATCACCTGGCGAACTCTCCAGAAAAGTCATGGTCACAACTTTTCTCCCGTCCGATTCCTTTCTCCTCCAGAATTGAATGATCTGTCGCCGAGATATGATTGTGCCATAATTTGCAATTTCGATAGCTTCGAATGCATTAAGGACCTCTCTTTCTCGAAATGTGAAGAGAAACTTCTTACACGCTTCTGTGTCGTTGAACTTGTACCGTGGGCTAAGGTCGTATATGTAATGACCTTGGCTATCGACAACTGTTACGATATGTTGTTGAAGAAAGAACACTTCTGTCGGATGTATTTCTCGCGTGAATGGGATAGATCCCTTTCTGACTGTAGATAAGTTAATACTGACATTTTCATTTTATCAGAAATTTGTCATATACCAATATGGGTGAGATGCACTGATGCATCTTTATTCTGATATTGGAGAATTCGAGATTTGTCGGTCCTCGCCATAATATGCACGCGTTCTAGTTCCAACTCGTGGTGTTGCTCGGGAACATTATTCATTACCCTGCTATCAGGTCAGAAACCATTTTGAAGGACTTTCTATATACTCAAGGCAAGACGTAGCCGCACAAGGTCGTTGGCGCCCACTCATACGATAATGATAGTCGCCGACCGTGGTGAGTTTCTTGAACTTAAATGATCCTGTTAGTACAAGTCAGAGAGAGCAGAAGGGACAGTTCTTACCTATTAAACCAGCATTTTTTAAAATATGGCTGATTTGCACCCCTAATCCCTCCCATATTTGCTGCAGAGTTTGTTGGAGGCCAATGAGGAGCTGTTGAGTTTCTTCTATGCCCTGACTGGCTTCTAACGCATGGAGGCCTTGAGAAAGATGCTCTATCTCCTCGCTTGAAATGACTGAAACGTTCGTGCTGAGCTCAGGAGACTCGGGAGTTGGCGCTTGTACTTCGACTTCTGTTTGAGTGGGAACCCCCCTCTCTCTATTTGACAAGTCAGCCGGCCGTACATAAGAACCAAGATAGGTTGTAACAACCTTATTGAGCTCAGCATGGATGGTATTAAGATCAACAAGGACGGGTTTATGATTCGCTGATAGTGGGCATTAATCCTGTCGTTGTAGTCTTTAATCTTTTTACTCTTCTTGGCTGTCCAGGTAGCACGTAGAACGGTGCTGATGATACCTCTACTTTGTTGTGTAGCCCTCTCGTCAACAAGGAGATGTTTGCATAGAATTATCGTCTCCTCTATCTTTTTTAAGCCAGCTTCGTCAATAGGGATGGTTTTGGTGGCCTCAAAAATTGCTTGGAACGCAATTAAATGTTGCTGCAGTCGTGAGACGGTATCCTTGAAGTCTCGCAATTCGCTTGGAGCATTTTCAATTGTGCCAAAAAGAGTGATGGCTTTATCGACGGCCCCCAGTACTTGCCAGATCAGTGAAACGACTCCGATGATCGTGCCTGGATCCATGGTATCTTTTCAGGGTTGAGGTCCGGCGTTTTCGTCGCAATGCTTCTGATGCAACTGTTAATCGCTAAGATGCCGCCGAACTCATCCGGATTTATCGGCGGCATGGATGAGTCTTCAAAAAATGCTAACGGCGGTAATGGAGATTATGGTTGTTCCATGTTGGCTCAGCTTTCAGAGCAGGCTGTGAATGCGCGTTCGTGCAACCACATTGCAGCTCCAAGCCTGACGTTTCGAACAATAATCCCAAACCAAATCATCTGATCTTCGCCTTTGATACGAGGTGAACCTTTTGATTCGTTGCCGTCGCAACGTCAGATTGGCTCATGTTTTGTTTGGGTGTGCAGCTGAAATATTACCGCAAATGAGAATGCCCGCATTCCAGCCACCGGGCGCAGAAGAAAGCCCCCCCAATCGGAATCATGAGGCTGTGTCCGGTGTACTGAGCAGGCAAACGCACGATCCTGAAACATATAGGGGCGAGTCTCTCGGTGACTCTAGGCGTGGTTATCACACATTCATGCTTCCTACATATTGTATTCAATCATATGTGCACGTACTTGAGCGAGAAGAACACAGATCGGCTCCTTCTCATTTACCCCTCAGAGCAACAAAGCGAGCTCAAACGCAATGGCCGATGACCCTAGAGCACAATCCACCACCCAACCAAGATGTTGGTGGCAGTTTTGGAAATGGACCGACTATCATCCCGAAGTCCGGTATTTGCAGATTGACTATGTAAGTTAGGCCGAACGATTGGAATCGTCCCTGGTGACATATGAGAGTGCTAAGTACATACTAGGATAGCAGTGAGAGAGAAAAACAGATCTTGAGGATTGTGGACGATAATGGCTTCAAATTCAAGATCTTCTTTGTGGCGGCGTCTGGATTTCTAGCCTCTTCTTATAGCTTGTTTTCCACGAATGCTATAATGCCATCGTTGTACTATGTATATCCGCCTTGCGGTCGCCTGAGTGGCGAAGCCGGCGAGGTGATTGATCTTCTAACGCTTATTGGCGCTGTGGTAGGGATGATATCGATGGGCCATCTAGCAGATCGTGCAGGTCGCAAGAAGCTCTATGGACAGGAATTGGCCATCCTCCTGATTGGCACAATGGGAGCCGTGCAGGCATCGGAAGGATATATGGCTCAGAACTCGGACGGAAGCTATGACTACTCTATGAACATTTACGCTTGGATCTCTTGGTGGCGCTTTGCATTGGGATTCGGTATCGGTGCGGAGGTGAGTACCAAGCCCTGTTTGTCAAGATCCTAACTGACAATAAGTTCAGTACCCACTCTCCGCTGTCATCGCGGCGGAGTGGGCATCGACTGAGTCGAGGGGCACAATGCTGGCCGCAGTCTTCGCAATGCAGGCTTTGGGTCGCCTCCTAGCTTTTGCAACGACTCTAGGCGCGATTCGAGACTTTAACGTGGCGTCCAACTCACAACTCGCTGTTGACCAAACGTGGAGATTGATCATTGGGGTTGGGATGATTCCTGCGGCAATCGCCATACTTCTCCGACTTACGATCCCTGAGACCCCTAGATATTACGTGGATATCATGGAAGACTTGCGGAAAGCAGTCAAACACGCTTTTAAAGTCTATAGTCGAACCAGAAAACCCGATCCCGCTCATACCGAGTCAGGTTCGGTTGGCTCCGGGCCAACGCAGGAAAACTCGGAAGACAAAAACGACCACTGGTTTCGAGGTGCATGGAGCTATCTGAATGGGCCTGAGAAAGCCGGGAGACACCTGCTCATTATCTCCATACTATGGGCACTCCTCGACGTGGCTTGGTATGGGCTATCACTGGACAGCCCCAGCACTCTATCGACTCTGGCATACAACCCCGCGACAAACAGCTCGTCGTTCAAACGATCAGTACCGAGTCCGTGTAGCGATGCAATATTATGGGACACAGACTTTTGGGAGAATAACGAAACGATCGACCACATGCTGGATGAAGATTCCCTCAGATATATTTTGATCGTGTCAGTCGCAGGGATAATTGGAAGCATTACTGCGATCTTACTCATCAACCATTTCCACAGAAGGTCTCTTCTGGTTGCCACCTTTTCCTTTCTCAGTGTGCTTTTTGGTGTTTGCGGAGGAACACTCATAGCACTCAATGATGCAAACAAAAGCCACCTAGTGACGAGCGTCTTCTACGCTATTCTGCAATTTGTCTTCAATCTAGGCCCCAATACCTTGATCTTCGTTCTTGCAGCTGAAATATTTCCGACGGTCTATCGTGGCACCTTTTACGGGTTCGCTGCTGCATCTGGGAAGGTCGGCGCCATTTGTATTCGTGCTATAATTGGATCACCGACAGGTAACCACGCAATGCCTCTCGGAAAACGGCTTGTCGCTTTCATTCCTTTGACGCTTTTAGCAGCATTACTCTCGATATTCCTTCCCGAGGTACAAAAAGGGGATGAGACGAGAAGAGATGCTGAAGCCGCGACTATAGGCCATTATCTAAGAAGAGGTCATTATCTAAGGAGACTGAAAAATAAACCGCTCGAAGATATTGCACCAAATCCTCGAACGAATAAAGATGGGGCCGCGAAAACTGTCAATGGGGCAGCAGCCAATGGCCAAAATGGCGTGCAAGTGACTAATGGGAATCAGCCAGCAAGTGCACAAGCGCCCAGTGCTCAGGTACTGGTAGCTCAAGCACCTAAGGTTCAAGCATCTGGAGCACAAATGTCTGGGGCTTTTGCATCCGACGTTCCACTTGCATCCAGCCACCTTCCTTGGGAAACATAGAAATGCGTCATCTTGGACGTTGAATAGGGGTACATTCGCTTTACGTTCGTAAGCGAGTCCAGGCTGCTAGGTAAGAGGGGGGATGGGGAACTTGTAAAAACACAGATTGAATGCAAACCATGATGCCCTTCGTATTTATAATGGCAATGATAAAGATATACATAAAATTACGTCTTTGCGCTTGCAACTATGAATTCGGTTATTCTAACAGCTAGGGCGGAGTTTGGGGCAAATCCGATGGCGCGGCCGCCTGCCTACCCGCATCCATCTGCCTCGACAGCCGCCACTACTAGGAAGCGAGAAAGATTTAAAAGTAGAGACAACGCCACATTTACACGCCGCTGAACATTTGCAAACAATAAGCTTGAGATTTCGAGCCACATTTAACCCCATCAGAAACTCAACTCAGAAACTCAACTCAGAAACTCAACTCAGAAACTCAACTCAGAAACTCAACTCTAGAAATTGAAGAACCTCAGCCAGACAAAGTCAATTCCAGACACTCTCTCAATTCGAGCAAAGCGGCCCCCCCCCCCCACCAAAATAAAAATAAAAATAAATTCCGAAACGAGAATCGAAATGCCGCGTTGGGGATTCAACAGCACAGGCAATGAAGTCATCTCAGCCTTCAAAGAAAGAGTCAAAGGCAAAACCAGTACATCTCACCCCTCACACCCCTCCCACTCGAACCTCAATTGACACCCATTAAGTCCTGATCATTGGCCCCTCCCCCCGGCGGCATCGGTGCCGAAGCAGCTCTCTCTCTCGCAGCGGGCTCCCCCTCAACATTCACCTTCGCTGGGCGCTCCCACTCCAAAATCCAACCCTTGATCTCCGAAATCCAAACCAAGAATCCCTCAATCCGTGTCGACATCGTGCCACTCGATCTGTCATCGCAAGCCTCAGTGCGTAGAGCGGCTGCTGAAATCAACACCCTGGCAGATAAGATTGATATTGTCATTAATAATGCGGCGATCATGGCTTGTCCTCAATGAAAAAGCGAGGGTGGGATTGGGATGCAGTTCGCGACGAATCACATGGGGTACTTTCTGCTGACGTATTTGTTGATGGAGAGAAATTTGAGGAGTGGGGAGGGTGGTTAATGTGAGTAGTAATGCGTTTTGGGTTTAGTGGCTGAGGTTGGAGGATTGGAATTTTGAGGACGTTTCGATTTATTCAGGAAAGGGGAGAACACTTGCTAATGACGAATGAATGAGCAGGATGGCAAAGCATATAATCCATGGGAGGAATATGGGCAAGAAAAAACTGCGAATATCCTATTTGCTGGCGCACTTGCGAGGAGACTAGAGAAATACGGTGGCTTCTCGTATTCGTTACATCCTGGCTGTAAGTCATTACTATTTCCCTTATTATGCTATGGAACTGACACGACACTCAGCTATCGCATCTGGACTCCAGACCCATATAAGAACTTCCAATGATCTACTTCAAGACGGACTTTCTCGTGCTGCAGAACAAGAGAAAGCTATGGGTCACAAATTCAAACGTGATCCCGAGAAGAGCTATCAGGAAGGATGCTCGACAACTTTGGTTGCCGCGCTGGATCCAGAGATTGAAGGATAGATTGGTGCATATTTGAAGAACGAGACTGTTCTGACATGGATGATAGTTTATCTGAATGGGCGAAGAGCGTGGAAAACCAAGATAAGCTGTAGAAGCTGAGTGAAAATGTGAGGAACGGTCACGTAGGATTGCATCACATGATAAATAGCCGAGGCATTGGAATCCTGTACATACAGTAAAACCTGGCTATAAGCATACCCTCCGGGACGAGAGTTATATGCTTATATGCCAGGATATGCTTATGTTGAGGTGCACGTGATATAGTTATATTGCAGATCTCAAGCAACGATCTCGCTCTAGAGGGCTAAAATGCTCCCAATTATGCCCTCAGATAGTCTTGTACTTATTGTCTTATACATAGGCTAGTTAAAAGGTTGGATTTTGCCCTAATTTCGACTAATATAGCACCTTTCGGCACCCCGCATCGATTAAACCTTACCCTTGTAAGCATATTAAAGGGAGAAAATAAGTAGCATTATAGAATCGGGACCTCGAAATCATAGGCATATGCTAAGTTAAGAGGTTATGCTTATATACCTATATAAAATCGATGAGACCGGCAACAATATGCTTAGTGGTCAGGATATGCTTATATCCAATATGCTTATAGCCAGGTTTTACTGTAAACCCCTCAATGACCGCTGGAGATACAACTCTCCAGCGATCAGTCTCTGTAACCCCTTACCGGGAACTCACTGGCTAATAGCTTGCAATCTATCTTATTGTGTCTCACGATTACCTCAGTGTGTAAGCTAGACCCAGTGCTTTACAGAAAAGCTAGTCGGTGAAAAGTTTGACCTCTAGACGATAGCTAAAGATGCCTTGGCGAGATTTAGGGAAATAGCAACGCGATGCAGTGACTCTGAGCACTTCAATGGACCAAATGGAAAATCTAGCCCCCCTATGGCTTTTACTCCACTTGGTAGGCCAAACACTTGAGTGTCGTCCTTGAACAAACATGAAGCAGTTATGATACCCTCATCGCCGCCTCAGTCAGACACAGCTTCGAGTTCCGACTCTACATTCCTAGTATACAGGTATTCCCACTCCTGATTCATCCTTCCCGTGCACGAAGACATTGCAGCTTTGCTTTGCCCATATCCACAAGGCACTCCGAGGAATCGAAAAGGCTCCTAATCGTACCATCCTCTCTGGTCTGCCAGACTTGACCATCAACGGCAGTGGAATTAGTCCAGCTGATGCCGTCTGAAGTTGCCGTCAGGACAGTCAAAGAGTACGTGTTGAATACTATTCCCGTGGGTATGATATCGCATGGACCGCCAAGTACTGAAATTCGGAAGTCCGCAGTACCGTGAGAAGGCATATTTGGTGCAGTCACTTACTTCGAAGCAGAGCTCGATTGTAGCCGTCCGCAGATCTTTAACCTGGATAGTAGGAAGATATGGGAGCCCGATTCTTTCGAACGAGAAACTATAGCTTGCTGTGAATTTGCCACGGTTGATCACAGCGAGAAGTCGGTCTCCATTTACCAAGTTCTTAGTTAACACATCCTAAGTGCCGTCTTAGCTGACAAGAGTTGCTTACAGTACTAGCGGATCCTGATTGACTGCGATCATATCCTTATTCGTGAGATACACGAGTTCATCTGCAGGAAAATCCGGAATCCAAGCACTGGTAATCAAAAGAGCTGGCAAAGGCGATCAAATCGCGAAATATAGTCGCAGACTGAAGAACAAAGTACTACAGCGGTACAGATGCCGCCACAAGCAGGCAAATCACTCCGATAGGAATCCATTCGTCTTTGGATTCG
>NXFV01000802.1:0-21999 GCA_002803225.1 Gamarada debralockiae | reverse complement strand
AAAAAAAAAAAAAAAAAAAAAAAAAAAAAAAAAAAAAAAAAAAAACCCCTTTGTCAGGGCGAGGTAAGGATGAAGGACATGAGACATGAATGTAGACTCAAGTGAAAATGAACAGGAATCTTTGAAAGAAGCAGTGCGTGGAAGAGATTTTGAGATTCCAAAAATACTTTCAAGGAGACTGGGCGATTCTTGGTTTCAGACGATCTTTCTAGAATAAGTATGACAGGAAAAGGAGAACTGATATAGGTTGTAAATGAGAAACACCCGGCGGAGTCAGGACTTTTTGACGTCTGTATGATTTGAGAAATGACATTAAAGCAGAGCAACTTCTCTGAATACAATAACAGAAACTCCGGGTATTGCCAATAAGACCAAATATCTAGTACAGACCAGCAAGCGGAACAAAACTTCTACGCATGCTTCTCTTCCAGTACATGCTCACCTTCCTCGCTTTCTCCCAGTCCACCAACCTTCCATTGCCTGATCTCATGTCCTTTCCACATGAGCAGCACAACAAAGAGGAATGAGAAGACTTGAAGGAAGGCCATCATTCCATAGGTCCAGTTGAAAGACATGAGTTCCACCCATGGATTGATATAGAATGCGACCGAGAGTCCGAAGCCGATTCTGTAGAAGTTCAGAATGATGGCTGTCTCAGCAGGGTTCTTTGTGAAGATTTCGCATGCATAGCTATCATAGGTCAATAGATTTAAATAGGAGAATTTGGACAACGACTTACTTCACAGTGATTGGTGTGATTGACAGAGATCCGAAAGTGACCATAATCTGCGCCCAAGCAAGCACGCCCCAACTCCAGTGATTTTGCAACACAGCACCAAAAAGACCGAGTCCAATAGGGTTGAAGATCAATGCAGGAATCCAGAGGGCATGGAGACGGTATTCAGGTTTCCAGACCCCACCGTTGCGAGCGCATAGATATAGTGGGAGGCGATCACTTACAAGTTGCCCGTAAAGGAGGGCGAAAGAGATGCCGACCCAGTGGGTAAAGGAAAAGAGTGCATTTTGCATGCTGGTAAAACCGTAACCTCCAGTCTTTTCGGGCTTTTGGAGCCAGACAGGAGTGATTGCATTCATGGCGACGTAAAATCCAAAGCTGACGAGAGTAAACATACTCAAGATTACCGTCACTGGCGTCACTGCAACAATGAAAGGCCTCGCTCCAACTTTGAGCGTGTCGATGATGCTGGTGTATGGTGTGACTTTAGTTCCAGGGAAGAATGTCGCAATTCGATTGGCTAGGAATCCTTCAGGAGGGGTTTGAGAATGATCGGCTCCAGGCTCTCGATCCCATGCAGTTTCATGCAGAAAGAAGAAGCAGACAATGAGCGCAAAACCAGCAAGTGCAGTCGTCCACCAGTATGAATACCTCCAAGACCCGGCAGAGGCGACGAAAGCCCCTAAGGTCGGGCCGGCTACTGTACCAAAGTCGAAAGCATAGTGAAAGATGGTGAAGGCTCTGCCTCTTTGATGCAAAAAGAACAGGTCGACCAACACACGCGGTCCTAAGACTCCAGTAACTGTCCCAAAGAATCCTGACATAAAACGTGACCCAAGGAACTTGGAATAATCGTCCTTGCCGGTCATCAATCCGCTCCAGATTTGACAGAACATAAGTCCGAAGAGAGACCAAAAGACGGCTGAACTTCGTCCGATTTTGTGGGATAGGGGAAACCAAACGAAGCCTCCGACAACCATTCCAGCATTGGATAGTGAAGTCTATACAGGTAAGCCTGAGGTCATCTTGAAGGCGTCGCATGAATTATTACCTGATAAGCCATCTGAGTAGTTGTGACCCCGTAGAGTTTCGACTGCGGTCCAGGTACCAGTTGCCCACAGAGCCCACCACAGAACCCTGCAAATGTTGCAAGACATAAAGCTGCGATGATAGGGATCTTCCTTCGCATCGGCCAATTCTAATGAAACCTCTTGTCAGGTCACGAGTTCTGGCTCAAGGGAAAGTGATGAAGAGCGTACCAGTGGGTCTCGAGGGTCGTCGCTTGGCTGAGGGACAAGCACAATTCCATTATTTCCTGTCTTTATCGCCCCAGAATAATATCTTGCCTCGTGCATGGTTTCGACATCTGGAGAGGAATGAGCGGCTTTGTTGCCCTCCATCTCGACGATTGCAGATTTCAAAAGAGCTACTAGCCAAATCCCGATCTAATTTATGGAAGAGAGCACCGGGAGATCTTGAACTGCGAATGACTGCAAGGATGGCTTGATCAAGGGGCAGGAAAAAGGATGCGACATCTATGCAGACAGGGAGAAGTATCATTTCAATTCCAACCCTGCTGCATAGGCTCAAATATCGAACTCGGATTGGCGGTTTTTTGTTGCTGATGCAAGAGTTCTCGAAGACTGCATGACTGAATCGAATGCAGAGAATTTGAACGGTGCAGCTCGGCCTACAAAATGAAGCTTCGAAGCTAGCGCATCGACACGCGTAACCACAAATTCATCCTTGCTCTCGGCGAATCAAAGACGCTCGATCAGAGCACGAAATTTTAACCTCCACTTTTAACATACTTCTCTCTCGAGCGGCACTTCATCCCCAACGATATCGAGCAGCTCCAAACCCCTGGAACGTATAGATGATTATTAGATTATTACTACAACTTCCTGTCATACTGCAATTAGCACCTGCCAATTCAGGAGTACAGGCTGATAACGAGGAAAGGAACGACCCTCCGAGGTTAGACTTGGAGAGTGCGAAGAGGGCAGTGGAATCCAACGTTATCCCTCCATTACATTTGCCGCGACTACATCCGTTACCACCCATTTACGATGAAACTTGAGTGACGTCCGCATATCCTCGTTTCCCCAGAAGCTAGTTTTTTGAAAAAGCCTCTCCCGCAGCCACCATATTGCGCACAGGCCAGCGGTCTCGACCTAGGTTGCTCATCCGCTCACCGCATCCTAATTGTGCCTTCTGTATATCGTGCAGTAGCCCGGCTGAATACTGCTCTCAGTTGACAAGGCCCTCGGGGAGTAGTCTTAGTGTCCAGGCTAGTGACATGCAAAACATCAGGATTTCGGGACCGAAAACAGGGCCTAACAGGGGGTGGGTTAGGAATTTGGTGGGGTGCGATTATCGCGCCGAAAAAGGTGAGAGCAGGAGGACCCACCCTATTTCGGGAGTCGAAGCTGCTCTCGGCCAAGGGAGGTCTTGAATAAAATGCTTATACTTCGATTGTGAAGTAACTATTTCTTCAATATCTCAGCCCCATCATATTTGGCACTGTAAAAGACCTTTTTCTGAGGAGGTTGAATTCATGTGAAATCATCCTTTTAGGTGCCATCCAATACGTCAAGTCAATGACCACACAGCAGTCAGGAGATCTGCGAGTGGTGAAGCATTAGTTGTAAAGCTCAATCTGCTTCTCGGGCTATGAAAGGGGGATTTCTGGAAGCTCAGTTAGAAATTGACAGCCACAGCACGTGATTTTGTTAGCGTAGAGTGACTCATTCTCACTCATTCTTGCTCAGGTTTCGGACCAATCGCCAATATGTTGATCACGTCCGAACTTCCTCTGAGACCCTTGCTCCGAGAATTACGTGACATGGACGAAGAAAGAAATGCGATCAAAGACTTCACTCGGTCATTTCGACTCATTATGCTGTCGTATGATCTTGGATGTATCATAGAGTACGTTTGTTTATCAATTGGAAGGGAGATTCTGTATGGGAAATATTGTATATAGATAGCATGCCGTATACATTGTGAAAATAAAGAGGTCAAAACGCAGCAAAATGGTAGAAATCCCGAAAGCAAGGTAAGAAAGCATCCATCCACTCCTGATTCCCAGTCCAAAGCTTTCATGAAGTAAAACAATTTTGCCGATGTGAATCCAACCCTGTCAAGACAGGACACATGATCAAAACATCTACAACCGACATCGTCTGAACGAAGCTTCTTAAAATCCTCTTTTAGATATTTGAAGTTCTGAAGCTTAAGAGTACTCCGCTGACCATGATCCATACCGAGAACGACCTCAGCGTTTTAGCAGACCCTTCAAAGCCTCGAGTTCGCCTTCCAATCTCGCGACGCGGACCTTCAATTCATCCCTCTCGGACTGAGTTTCCTTGAGGGCTGTTTCAAGATCGTTCACCTGGTCGACTCTTCTTTGGCGGTAGCGGCGAGCTGCAAGAGTATTGAGAGTTCGCTTGGCGACTTTCGAGTCTTTCGAATTGGTAGAGGAGGTGGGTTTGGGAGATGCCTTCTTGGCTGGGGTATTCTTTGATGTGGGAGGTGAGGGCGGTGTGAAGGCGTTATCGAAGGAGGAAGAGACGGAGTTTGGTGGTGTGCGGTCTTCTGCTGAAGAACATGTCAGATACGGAAAAGATGGTTTGAACAATCGAGGTAGCTACGAACCCGACAGTGTATTCTGTAATGAATGTTGACCAGGAGGAGAGACTGGATTGGCTCCTGTTTGACTTGGAGGAGTGTGATGATTGACATTTCCACTCAAATCTGGCATGCTCGTGAATGGTTCATTGAAACTCGAAAATAGAAGGTTGGCAGGATCCTCGAGCGAGAGCGGGGTATTTAATACAGCCCATGGATCCGGATCAAGGTACGCAGTATCCTGTCCTGGAATTGACTGCCACTCTTCCCCTGGTACAAATGGAAGCGTCGATTGAGGGAAAACTAGAAGTCCCGCACCAAATGTATCCCTCGATCCAAAATCGTACTCAGGGGAATGATGGTTGAATTGATACTGAGGATACCTAGAGGTCCCGTAACCAAGGTGGCTTGGCTGGCTTTCTGCTTTGCTGTGGTTGGAAGAAGATTGTCTGTGTTCGGCTCGCCGCCGCTGAGCTGGATCCTCCTGAAGGCATGACTGAATTAGGGACTGGCGGGCTCAACCAGCCCGCTGGGAAACTGCTTAATAGATCAAAAGGTCAATTGATGGGAGCTGAGCACCACTGGAGTGGGCAAAGATTTTTGAGGAAGAAAAGAGGTTTTCCTCCGAATTAAAAGGGAACGGTGGAGGTCGAAGGTTGCACAACTTTCTGAGTCAACCTGCACAATGGCGCAGTAGCGGGGTTCTCGGCGAGCTCAATTCGGTTAGGGCGACTCAGCCATTGCCCTTTTGATTAACCGAGACAGGGGATAGACAGAATGATTCTGGGTGGCTATTTTCACACCAGCCCTGACCTCCAGCCAGATATCGTGGACTGGAGGGGATTCAACTATCTATGTGAACTCAGACTCGACACTTTTCGGGCTCCAACCTCTTTCCAGGAAAGCCATGGAGATACAGCTCATTTTCACTCTTATTAGAGCGACTTGGAAATCTCCGCCCGGTTGATCCTAGAAGGATATTTGACCGTTCCCACAATAATGTTCCTATCTTTGACGGAGTCCCCAGTACTGCAAGGCAAGTGTGGGGAAGACGGAGATTTTTTTTCTTTGGCAAGAGCTGTTTGAAGTATCGTAACGCCTTTATCTCCTTGCCCGGTGAAAGATGGTAATTGAGAAAGCTGAAAAGTATTATAGTTTTGTGGTTCCGAAATATTTGCTCAGAACCGAAGATCAGCACTCCTCAACCAATGGTTGAAATCACAATCGTTTTTGGGAATGTAAATTTGTTCATCATTAGTTGTTTGTGGGTCAACTATGGATTTTGGCAAACATAACTCGACGCCAAATTAAAATCACCACCAATATACGTCGCTGTCTGAGGCCAGGGACACAGCTTTCTGCTGATTCCCGTCCCATTCATCGTCCCCGTGCTCAATACACTCGCAGGCTTCTCGCCCCCCTCAACCCACGCGACCAGAGCTTCAGCAACGTGATAAGTGCCTGGACTGGCAGGATAATTGGGAGCCGGACCACAGTGTCCTCCACCTGGTACCATGAAGAGATTGAAGAAGTCGGAAATGTCGCCGCCGAAGAAGGCCTCTAGGCCTTGCAAGTGTTGGATGGGCCAGATGGCGGCGTTGTAGGCGTCTGCCCAGCCTGAATATCGTTGTGAGCTGAATGAAATCACCGAGGTGTGAGTTCATAGCTTACCTTGAGTGACCAACATTTTCCCTCCCTTATTCCTGAACCCCGAAAGATCCGTACTAATCTCATCAATATACCGACCAACCCTCTCATCCACAGCCACAATATCACTTCCCCAATCAAACTCAAGAAAATCGTAGCTCAAATTATTGAACACCATATTCTGCAAAATCGGTATCGAAAAAGCATCAGCCAACGATCCTTCCTGACTCAACCAACTGGCCTCTGAACCAATCGAGAATCCTGGATACAACTCCGATCCATTAATGCTGGAAGTTGGACCAGCATAGATTGCTGTTGCTGCTTCAAGTTGGGCTGGGGTCAGACATGTGGAAGCGTTTATTAAGGCAGAGGAGGAGTTGCAAGCCAGGGTGTTGATATCGAATTTACATTTCAGTGGGTTCTCGAGCATGTTGTCCTTGACGCCATCAAGTGAATCGCATTCCTCCAGCACGGCTGCAGTAATGGCATCCAACATGGTTTGGGGGATCTCTGCTGCTCCTTGAGTCTTCACCGCATTCCAAAGGAAGGATAATGCGAGATGAGAATACCAATTCCCAGGACTTCCAGCGTAAATTCCATCGAACAACTCTGGGTGAAATTGAGCAAGTGCAAACCCCTGCGCACCGCCAGTTGAGCAGCCATCGTAGTAGCTGAACCGTGCAGGTGCTCCATAATACTGCTCGATGATGGACTTGGTGGGTCCTGTGAAGATGGATATAGCGTTGTGGATCCAGGCTTCGACTTGGTTTAAGTCGTGCATGTAGGGAAGGTACACGCCGGGTGATCCGCCGCCGTTGTTATTCTCAGCTGCAAGATGCCCTGAATCTCCGCTAGGTGTTCAATTAGTATGATGATATCTCTCAACTGAGCTGGCCGAATAGAAAACCGTACCCTGCGACAGCGAATCCTTTATTCAGCTGCAACATCATGTTAGCCGTATCGATGGTGCCGGCCATGCCTCCATTTCCTGAGCGAACATCAGTCAAAAGTTTGCGCTTCACAAAAACAAGCTTTGAACTTACCAACAGCCATAAATCGACCAGTATAAACTGCTGCATCCGGGAGGTAGACCTGGAAATTGAGAGTGTCGTTGCTCGTGTATGCGACGCTGCCAATCACCTGACAATATTCGTACTCATTGCTACTTGTAGAGTTCGCCGGAATCAGAGTAGAGTTTACGACTGTGAATTTCTGGCCTTCAAATGACTTTGCGACACTTTGAGCAAAAGTAGAGCAGTCCTGAGTCGGTATGGGGAGGACAAGGGACTGGACATCAGAAAAGAGAAGAGCAGTTGCCCAAAGCGATGCGTTTGACGGGAGCTTCATCCTCAATTGACGGAGCCAATGTCCTATCATTAACAGCAATAGAAAGACACTCTTCTAAAGAAAAGAGAAATTCGCCCAAGTTTTTAACATGATTCACATCAATCTTGTTCCATCTTCGGCCAACACTGGCCGTCTTCCGACACTCCGTCACTTGGCTCATCCCCGCATTTTGACCAGAAGGGGGTTGATTTCCGCCGGTGTGACCCCATCTCCGCAATATGAAAAGTTTCCGAGAACAAAATTGGGGAGATTTGCTGAACATGATGCTAAGCTTCCGTGCCGAGAAGCCGCAGGTGGACGTCGGCGCTGGGGACCGAAAGGCGAGGAGTTCGGGGCGCCACCCCGCTCCCCACGCCCGTCCGCGGCGCCGAGATTAGAATTGCACACACCAGAATAATTTTTGTTGCAGGGCCTGTCTCATGAATTGAATATCAAATTCTTTCCTGAAGCTCGAATTCATTAATTCGCCTCAGTCCCTTTTCGTCCAACTCCTCATCGCACTCAAGCCCTCGTCGCATTCAGCTAGAATGCCTTCAAAGCGCAACATCAGAATTGGAAATGTCTCCGGAGCGTAAGAATCCGCATACCCTCTCTATCCAACTATTCTAGTCTTCAGATCTCACATTGTTTGACTAATATATACCCAGAACTGGCGACCACTGGAACGCCATGTCCCGCATGGTCGAGACAGGGAACGTGGACATCATAACCGGCGACTGGCTCAGCGAAATGAACATCGCATGGAACGCAATTGCCAAATCCAGTGACCCATCTCTTGGCTACGAAGTTGGCTTCCTCGACCAATTATCTCAATGCATCGACTCCGTTGTGGCCAGAGGTTTGAAAGTCATCACAAATGCCGGAGCTCTTAACACATCTGCTCTAGCATCCATGGTCCAGGAACTGTGCCAGCAGACTGAGAATGAGCAGGTGGTTGTTGCGCGGGTTATCGGAGATGATATTACGGAGCTGTTAAGGGATAAAGAGAGGAGGCGGAAGTTGGAATTGCATCATTTGGATCATGAAGAGCAGACTTTGGGAGCTTGGCACTTGAATGAGGAAGTCCACTGTGGAGTCGCGTATATTGGCGCTTGGGGTATCGTAGAAGCGTTGAAAGCTGGTGCAGACATTGTCATTTGCGGTCGAGTGACTGATGCGAGTCCTGTTATTGGAGCGGCTGCGTGGTGGTATGGTTGGGGCCCTGAGTCTTTCGATGAATTGGCTGGTGCGCTGGTTGCTGGGCGTAAGCTTGACCCCATCGTCTGAAATCCAAAACCAAATGCTAAAATTTGATAGATTTGATTGAATGTGGGCCTTACGCAACAGGCGCCAACTTTTCCGGTTTCAAAGAATTCCTTCCCGAACTCGTAGATCTGGGTTTCGGCATTGCAGAAATCCAGTCAGACGGGACGTTTTTCGTCACCAAGCCCGAGGACAGCAATGGCATCGTGAACAAGTTCAATATCACCTCGCAGTTATTGTACGAACTTCAGGGAGAGTTGTATCTGAACCCCGACGTGGTGGCAGATCTGTCGAAGGTCAAGATCGAAGATACGGCGACCAAAAATGTGGTGTACGTTTCAGGGATGATTGGACTTCCACCGCCTTCCACGGCGAAAGCCATGATTGCTGCCAATGGCGGTTATCAATGCGAGACCACTTTCTACATCAACGGGCTTGATGTTGTTGAGAAGGCTGAAATGATGAAGAATCAGCTACATCATATGTTCAAGGATTGCAATTTCAGCAAACTGTCAATCGAGCTCTATGGAACGCCGGCTTCAAACCCGCGATCACAACAAGCAGGTACGGTGTTCTTGAGAATATTTGCTCAGGCTCGAAGGAAAGAGGATATTGCTGCGCCAAAATTCCGAAATAGGGTATACGCCTTGCGCATGCAGAGCTATCCAGGTACGAGCAAAGGGTGCCTCCCCGATATCTGACACTGACAAAAGACCAGGATATCACATGAATCTGGACTTCCGAACAATGGACCCAAAGCCATTCATGGAAATGTTTCCGGCAGTGATCCCGATTCAAGCGATAGATCACCAAGCTTTGGTTGGCCGGAAAGCCATATCAATTCCACCGCCCGTCAAAACTGCATTCTATCCAGTCATCCGACCATCTTACGAGACGCTAACACCACGAGATCTTGCGTCGTTCGGACCAACCATATCCGCGCCACTCGGGAGCATTGTCCATGCTCGATCCGGGGATAAGGCAAACAATTCCAATATTGGATTCTTCGTTCGGAATGCAGACGAGTATCCTTGGTTGCAGAGTCTGTTGACGGTGGAGAAATTGAAGGAGCTGTTTGGAGATGACTGGGCAACGGGAGACACGTCCAGGAGAGTTGAAAGATGCGAGCTTCCGAATCTGCTTGCTGTTCACTTGTGAGTTCGAAAGATGTATCCACTTCTTCAGCGCTAACAATAAATAGTCGTATACTGGACTTCTTAGACGGTGGGATTGCGAGCAGCTCTCGAGTAGACGGATTAGGTAAGGGTATTGGGGAATTTCTCAGGAGTAGAACCGTAGACATTCCAGAAATCTTTTTGGAGAGAGGAAGAATATGATGAGTAGAGGCATAAAATACCTTGAATGGATTAGAGCCGAGACTAGATAGAGGGATTTGGGTTCCGATTTACACTAGAGGCAGGCAACTGACGGCACTAGCGAAATTTGTAACAATGTAATCAGTAGCTCGCTCCTGCGTATTGATCTGTCATCATAGGTGCCATCATTCCATTAAAGTCATCGATATATCCAAGCCAGTCCTGAGACAGCTGCATCACTGGATCATCGACGTAGGATTGATCGTAGAGATTTTGCAAGTCATCGAAACAGCTGCGGAATTCCGAATCGACAGCTAAAGGAGAGGTACCAGAGTAGAAGCCCGAATTCATTGGCAGTGCTATTTCTGGTCCCATCGAGGCGATGCCCGACGGCGAAATAATGTTGTTGCAATTGCCTGTGTTCAGTGTTGAAGGAACCTGGGTCTGAGTAGTTGATACCTGCTGAGGGAAGTTCGGCGCACACTGCAGTTTGATAGCGTCCGCAAGCACTGCATCGCTGAGTCTGTCAAACACCTCGTGGCAATGCCGAAGGGCATTCCAGCGCTCCGAGACAGCAACTAGCACATTAGAACAAGCTCGTGTATCATTGACGATTTCGATAGCTGAGGGGTCTGACTCGAGGACAGACCCTCCACGCGGTCCGCGTCGCTTTTCTCTAAAATGGCGGGAGACGGCATATATATATGAGAGACCCGCCATGAAGACTGAATGCAGCGTAATCCAAGAATAGTTGATTTTTCGCGATCGGTGGAGATAAGCATAAAGAGTGATGGCTTGCTTCGCGGAAGAAAATATATTTTGCAAGGAATTTGAATCCCGGCTGATATCCGCAAGCATTGGGGAAGGCCGGAAGAGAAATAGCATTGCATTACAATATAACATTTCATACCACTCATTTGACCGAAAACTGGAGCGGTCCTGTGACATTGTCGAATGAAGATCCACTACAGGGAGATCGAGATTTCGAGTGTTCTGTCGCCAGCTATCCAGATCGGCTACGAGTCTGTCTCTCAGAGCACATATCTGCCCTTCGTCGTGACCTGGCTTCTTCAAACCGTGAAGTGATTTTATAATTCTTCCACACAGAAGACGATACTCTATAACGTGAACGAATATGGCGGTCCTGTTCATCCATGAAATGCCTTCGCGGCACTCGAGCGGCCCAGTAAAAACATGATCATTTTCCTTTGAAGGTAAGTCCACATCAATATCATCTAAGTGTATAGCGAGTGGTCTTCCCAAGGTAATACCAACGATTCTAAGGTAGTCAGCCATTTTTATCTGAAATATTTTCCAGCGGTCGCCAGCAAGAGTAATCCTTGTGGCGTGAAAGGCTTCTGACATACCTGTCCATAGCGAAAACACACCAGAAGCATCGGCGTCTGACTTCCTGGTCCCGCAAAGCTTCGAGATACTCCGTGCTCCCCGGCCGGTGTTGCTTGAGCAAATAGGTGGACTCGCGGTGGAGACCAAGCTCGAAACATATCCGGACAGCGATCCCAACCAAATGCCACATGCTAGCAGATGTATCCTGCATCGAGCTGCCTGTCCTATACTGGCACAAGAGTAAGATCGCTTGGAGACTCTTCAACCCTCCAGCCTGGAAGACCGCCGTGATTCGCGACATGGCTCGGATATGATGGGTTTCAGCGCTCGGAAGCATTTGCCAGTCAAACTTATAGACATTGGCTGTCGCAATAGCCAGAACCAGATCGAACACAAATGACTCGTATACATTGTTGTTGTAGAAAGCCGCATCGTTGTATATCGAATCAACGATGGACAGGAGGTTTTGAGGGGGCAAGAATGGATAGCACAGATGGTCATGAGAGAGGTAGGCAGAAACAAGCTTTCGCGCAAGTTCCTGCGACGGTAGCGTCTCCTTAGAGGCTGCAAAGGTGCTGTTTGTTGAGATGTTCAGGTGTTGTTGACCGTTTCCGTTCGTTGATGAATGAAGTGGATGAGAGTTGGAGACATCGACACTGGCCCTCACGAGATTTGCAAACAAAATGCCACTCGTAGATCCTAGATAATGGCGCTCTCCAGCGGCAGTCGAGGCAAGAAATGTCACTTCGTTCATCACATCGCCGCCTGCAGGAGTGTTCTCGTTGGCTGAGGCCTAAATTGGCGGTCTTATCAACTGATTACACGTGATGAGCAAAGGAGAGTAGACAAGTTACATACCTGCCCACTCACAATCGCTGATATTGGCGATGACCTGGAGGGTCCAACGCTACGCTCTGGGAGCTCATCGGTGGCTCTTGACCTGGCCAGCTCGTTTGCAAGTGCTGTATTTTTGGCTTCGGCCTGGCGAAGACGTCTCTGGATGGCTTCTACATGATGCTTCCGGAATGTCGGCTCTTTGCTTCGGTCCGTATATACACACTGAGCTTGATTCTTTTGACAATACCCGCAAGCTGGTTTTACTTTGTCGCAACGAGATTTGCGACGATGACATGAGTCGCATGCTTGAGCTTGCATGATCAAGGTCGACAGCGTTCCTGAACTGGTAAGGGAAGGGGCATCGGTGTGGGCCACCGATGGGGAATGGCGGTCGATTTATGGTCCCATGGGGAAGAGAATCCTGACTTTCAGTTTTCCGAGCGGGTCGCTTGGGGACACCTCGGCATCCCACCTTTCGTTTTCGACATGTCCTCAACCCAATAGTGTGGAGGCCCATTAGGAGCAAAGCCAAGAATTAAACAACGGCGGAGAAATTGAAATATCCCCGCACGGTGTCAAGGTCCCAAAAGAGTATGGCGAGCAGAAAGGTCAGTCGGGGCAGGGATCGGCAGTGCAATGTTGGCTTTCGGCGTCGGTGCCCCGCGCCGAAATGACACGCTTCACCTCCATCTGGAGAACGTACTGCTGGGGTTCTCTCTCCATACAAAGAGGCGCGGATATTTCTATAGATAAGCTTCTTCCATCTAGAATCTGGGGAAGTTCCTCTGGTTTATTGAATTGATCCAAGTTGCTACTGCCGTTCAATTCTCCGACATCATCAAGCACAAACCCCACTCTTCGAGAGCGATCATGAAAAGTCTCGATATGACAGAAAGCGTTACTCATTCTGCTGATTCTGGTCCTGATTTGAAGATGTCTTCGCATCGTTATGTGGAAGATGTCGAAGCCAGTAAAGAGGTAAGACTTCTTGCTCCGAGTGATTGATGGCGGTACTGATTCGTCGCAGGTCTTTGAGGGAAGTGCAGCTCTGGACACACACCAAAGGACGGCCGCAGACAAAGCTTTGGTATGGAGACAAGACTTAAGGATCGTACCCCTTTCTGCCGGTATATATCTCCTCTGCTACCTTGATCGATCAAACATCGGTATGTTTCGCTCATTCTCATTTCGGCGACTGGTAATGATGTATCGGCAGGAAATGCGAAAACTCTCAACTCCAACACTCACGATGACCTTCTATCCGATACAAACATGACAAGCTATCAATATACGTGGGTTCCTCAAAATTCTACTAGCAGTCCCTCGCTAACGTAACTTAGCATTGCGTTGATGGTCTTCTTGATCGCTTATGCCATTTTCGAAGTTCCTTCCAACTACCTTTTGAAGAAACTCAGTCCTAGCAAATGGATTTCCTTCTTGATGTTCTCTTGGGGTGCTATAACAATGGGTTTAGGTGGTGTACATTCGTTTGGTGCTGTTACAGCAGTTCGTTTCCTCCTCGGCGTCTTCGAAGCAGGTGAGTCTCAACACAGTCTCTGGCTCTGAATCCTCACTCAAATCACTCTAGGTCTCTTCCCTGGCCTAGTGTACTACCTCACATTCTGGTACCGAACTGAGGAGAGATCGATACGGGTAGCGATTATTCTTGCATCAGCTACGCTTGCGGGTGCATTCGGAGGAGCTCTCGCATTCGCCATTGGGCATATGAACCAAACCGATGGTCTTTCTGCTTGGAGGTGGCTTTTCATTATCGAGGGAATACCATCCTGTGTCTCATCGGTTCTCGTATTCTTTTTCCTCCCAGATTATCCCGAGACTTCGAAGTGGTTGTCGGCGGACGAGAAAGCACTGGCCACCGAACGTCTACAAACCGAAGGTTCTCATGGCCTTGGAAGTAGCTTAACTTGGGCTCAAGCAAAGGATACCTTGATGGATTGGCGGCTGTACGCTCATTATGCCATCTACTTTGGCATTTCGGCTCCGTTTTCCTCGTCAGTTCAACCTGAAGAATGACTTCTATCAGAGGAATGCTAACCTATTTTCCCTCAGGTTATCGCTCTTCACTCCCAGCATCACGGCTGGTCTTGGATACAAGAACTTAGAAGCTCAACTAATGACTGTTCCGCCCTACGCTGTTGCTTGTAAGTTATTGCGCTAGCCACTTCGTTTTGAAAGTTTACTTACATACGCAGATGTCGTCACACTCCTTGCCTCCTTCTCAGCAGATCATTTCAACTCGTAAGTTGGCCCTCGAACTTCCACCCTGCTGACCAAAATACTGACAAGAACCGCAGACGAGCCATTCACTCAGCCATATTCGCAACCATCGGCGCAATCGGTTTTATGGCGTCCGCCCTCCTTCCCGCACAGTCATATTCCGCCCGCTACGGCTGCCTCATTGTCGCCGCATCCGGTGCATTCTCATGCATCCCTCCTCTCTTGGGATGGCTTTCCAGCAACGTCTTCAGTACTGGTGCAGTCGGTCTCGCCATTGCCTTGAACATCTCAGTTGGAGCTCCTGGTCAAATCACCGGTGTCTGGATCTACAAGGCTGACGAGGCTAAGAAGGGTTATCCTACTGGACATTGGGTTAATGCTGGATTGCTGTTCTTCGTGGCTGCGGGGTCTTTGTGTTTGTTGATGTATTATCGCATGCTCAACGCGAAAATTAGGAGGGCGGGTGAGGGGTCTGGAACTGTCAGGTTGTATAAGTACTAGAAGCAGCTTGTCGGTTGAGATTAATAGAAGTTATGTCGGGACCAAATCGTCTCTTTGTTTCTTCCAGTCACTGGTTTCTTCCTCTTTCCCTTCCCATCCACAACGTTTTATTTCGTAGTGCAAAGCACCATCTTTTACCTGTAGGTTCCATGTCATGTTTCTTGGCCTCTTCCTTGACCCCTTTTTTTAAGAAGCCTCCTGATTAGAGACATGAAAGGATTGAAAGTCGAATGTTTTCTGGAACCTTCACGGGAAACGGTCAGAAAAGACTTGCTGCTTTGTGTGGCTCGAATCTTCAGAGATTTTTATATATGCTAAAAGCATCCTTCATTTTGAGAAGGCAAACTCCAAACTTTAGCACATCAGGCAGACAACAATCAAGCAATATAGGTAAGTATCACCTCCAAGTTATCACCTGCTTTTACTAAGAAAAGGCAAGAATGGTCATCGCCACACCTGAAAACAGCGAACCAAGCCTCTCGACAGACCCTTGTCCGGTCTTCTGCTGCTCTATGCGGGAAGATAACCTTGCTACTTCTCCGTGCAGAGCATGGATCTCCTTTACCCGACAACCTAAAATCCCTCAGATTCGCTGCGCTTCAGCAGATGAAGCAATCCAGGGTTTGTCAAGGGCCCATACAGATGGATAGTTACGGAGGGACAGAGTGCACACTCCAAAATAGAGATGGTCTTGGCATTATCTCTTTCAGATTCTTTGTTCAGTTTCAGCAAATCCTGCTGCAATGGATGGAGTTGATAGGCGCGTATGAGGAGCATATGCACTCTATTAGTCTTGAGAAATTAACTGGGCAGGATAATAATCGAATCCCTGAGGAAGTACAATCAATTTAAAGCCTTGTGTTACCACGATGCAATTCAAACGAGGAAGTGGTAAAAGGAAGAAGCGATTATGAAAGTCCGAATACAGTCCACTGTACAACAACACCAAACTCAATATCAAGCAATTGACATAGGATACAGTGCAATACCGGTAGCCACAGCTAACCTATTACTAATAGCTTAAAATTTAGTGATAGAGGGCCTGTAAATTTACCTTCCAAGTAATAGCTTATATACTTGTTTAAAGCCTAAAGCTTTAACAATTAAAGGCCTATAACTTAATAACTAATAGCCTATAAGATCACTGATTCCAGGCTACTTAGGCATGAAATAGGGTATAAGAAAGGCGAAGTCTGTACTAGTTTTATAAAGGCGGTAAGCGAATTTGGTTTTTTTTTGGAAAAAAGTCTATATGAGCCGCCATACTAACACTCGGACGGAGTAGTGGCCGCTCCTTTGCTGCCACTGCTACTGCCGCCGCCGCCGCCGCCTTCCTCTTCCTCTTCCTCTCCTCTAATAGTATAAAATTTTATTAGCTTTTAAATATGAAGTTCACTAAATCTTAAGCTCTATTCTCCTAGCAGGAACACCCCTCTGCATTTGTCTTTTATTCCTAGTTCTGCGTCGTCAGCTTTCCATGACTGCGACACGTGATTTCATGTAGGTCTGCGGCGTTTGAGAGATTCCGATCCTTGCTTTGCCAGAAGCGCCGACGTTTCAGTTTTCACGCGGCTCCTTTCCTTCCTTCCTTATTCACAAGTCACCGTATCAACTGGAGCTCTACAGCACCACATCTCGAGTGCATTCGTAACGCGATGGATCTCTGCAACCTATGTCAAAAATTCGACATTCGGCAGCTACTCTGCCAATCAGCAGCGCAAAAGCCTGAGGCCACAGGAAACAGAGACCGAAATTACGTTGATGCGAACGATTATCGTGCTCCGATGCCAAAATTCTACAAGCATCGCGAGGGCATTGTCGCACTCAAAAGATTTGCAGACCAAGGCTGTCAATTATGCCGTCTGTTTTGGCTTACGTGGGTGAAGACTTTGAACAAGGACAATATCACCGAGGAGTTTCTTGAAAAATACTTCCCAGGGCAGCTGTATATCGGATGCAGTAGCTGGACAACGTCTAGACAAGGCTTTCCGTATGTTACGCTCACACAACAACCCCCGATAGGCGGCAGTCGAACACTATGTTCTTTCGAAGCATTCGCTGATCGAGGCACGTGTTACATCAATCCTGTCCTGAGCTTATAGATTAACTCCTCGTAGATGATGTCCCAGCTGAGGGACAATCTCTCTTGGGCAGAGCCGTGTATTCGGATTCAGCATCCAAGGAATGTATGTCGGTGACTGAAGAATGGCTTCAAACATGCCTCCATGAGCACAGAGAGTGCAGCTCGCTATCTGAGCGTGCAAGTCCCCTGCCCACTCGAGTCATTGATGTTGGTGATGAGAACTCCTATCCGAAGCTTGTGACGAGCAACGGCAAGATTGAACCTTGGATTGCGCTCAGCTACTGTTGGGGTGGAGGTTCAGAGTTTGTGTTCAATGACAGAACAATGCATGACCTGCAGAGCGGCATCCCACTCAATGACTTTCCCGCTACTCTTCGAGATGCGGTGATCATCACTCGATCGCTTGGAATCAAATATGTTTGGATCGATGCTTTATGCATCAAGCAAGACTCTGCAGAAGACTGGGCAAGAGAAGCTGCCAAGATGCGAGATGTCTACAGCGGTGCCATCCTCACTGTAGTAGCTGCAAATTCGCCGTCAACCAACACTGGTATCTTCTCGCAGCGGATATCCAGTGAGCGTGCTACATTGGAATGGACGGACTCGACCCATTCACGAACAAACAAGGTGCAGTTACGTCCGGGTTCCGAATTATGGGATCATGCGCTGTCGTCAAGTCCTCTCATGAGCCGCGGATGGACGTTGCAGGAAGGTTTGTTGTCACCACGGACTCTCTCATATGGAGCGCAGCAGATGATCTGGGAATGTCCCTGCCATCAAGCTGATGAGGGCGGGAGAATCACTCAAGCAACTGAGGACTATCGTTCGAAGGGATTCATTCAAAATCTTATTCGAATCCAGGACACAGAGATCATCAAACCTCAGTCATTTCTTGAGAAGCTCACTCTGCGATCCAGCAAGCCAGAGAAATGGTGGGAGTCGTATGCCATTGCAGATCCGTACGACAAATGGAATGATATCGCCGAGCAGTTCATGTGCCGTTCTCTTACGAAAGATTTCGATGCTCTGCCGGCTTTGTCAGGTCTCGCCAGGGTGTTTCAGCACGTTTTGAAAGATGAATATTGTGCTGGACTTTGGAAAAAGGATATCTTGAGCACTTTGAAGTGGAACAGGTCTCCAAGGTATCCTGCTGATTCGTCAACTCGCTTTGATCTCGCTCGGCCTTCAGATTACCTGGCACCTTCGTGGAGTTGGACAAGCATTCTGGGAAAACAGTCAACTATGAGCAACAGCTGGCAGACACGGGAGGCTCTTCAAGTATCTGCGCGCAGCGTAACCAAGATTGTCAGCTTGCAAACGTTTCCTAAAGGTGCTGACCCGTTTGGACAAGTAACTGGAGGAGAACTAGTGCTACACACTCGATTTGGGAAGGTCGAACATCTACCTCCCGTGTATTCAACAGAACATGAATTCTGCAATGAGACGCCTAAATCAATCACTGGCTCTGCTTTCCAAGAGCTGGTTTACACGAACATGCGAGTGGTTGACAGCATGGTTTACGAGTTTTTCCAGAAACATTCACCTTGTCCAAACCAAGAATTTGGAGCGGTGGAACTTGTACGATGGGAAAAGGCGCCAGGGAGCCTTGTCCCAGGCATCGATCTCCTATTGGTAGAGTCGACAGGTGAAGGTGGCGCTTATCGTCGCATTGCGCAATTTGTTTTGAGAAAGTCTCCAGTTCCGGATGAAGAGGCTGTTGGCGCTGATGCATATCGCGGGACTGTGTTAGAAAACAACGCATACGATGAGGTTATCAAGGCTAAGTGGAAGAAGAGGACTATCACGCTCGTCTAGAGCATGGAATCAGTGTGTTCTGCACTGAGTTTTGGCTTCTGAGCATCCCCTTTTCAACATCTTGGTGGAAGCATTTGCTTTCGCCACCAATCGCTGCCGCGGAAAGGAGTGAGGCAAGGCAAGAATCGAGTCACTTGCCATACCAAACCATGTTGAGACTTACACACTGCAGTTTAAACGAGGGGAGGATAATGATTTGGCTAATCTCAAGAGACGGAAACGGACGTAACGCCAGTGGGACTGACGACGGCTGGGACGAATCCATCGGGCACCGCCTTGACGACAACCACTTCTTTGACGAGCACAACGACGACCTCTTCCTCTGGCGCTGCTCAGACCCTTTACGGACAATGCGGCGGCATCGGCTGGACCGGCCCTACGATTTGCATGGCTCCACCATGTGATCCACGACCAGAGACTGGCGAGCAGCCTGTGAACATGTTCCCGCCAATTGTTGGCTGCGAAGAAAGATAATCCTTCTACAAAGACGCACAATAACGCATAATTGGGAAGTTCCAGCTATTCGAAAAAGAGGCCGTGGTGAAACATGCCATCTTTCCTACATTTGGTCTCGTACACGGCGAGTCCAAACACGAGAGCTACACCGATCAGAAATGGGGCCAAAATGTGAGCATCCGTCCAGGCGTATGAATTTTGAGACCACGAGAGACCGATACAGAAAAGTACTAGACCGGATGCCATGAAGCGACGTCCGTTGTATTGCATATCTGCAGCAACGGCTGTTAGCAATCATCTCCGGGTGTTGCGTGTGGAGTCAGGTAGCTGTCCCGGTTGCTCCTGGCAGTGGTGCAAAAGAACGCCTCGTTCCATTAGGGATTTACCTCCCAATTCTTGGATATTCCTGGGGACTGCAACTTAGCTTTTGCGCGGGTGTTGCCAGGCGAGTTCCCATTCGAGAATTGTTGGCCGACGCAATGCCGGCTTTTGTAGAAGCTGTTGCGCCTAAGCCCGCTGGCTGGACTACATTGAAAGGAAGTCACAACATCGTTGCAGCCTTCAAGAGCAGCAATCTTGGACAGGCTGGTTTTTGATAAAGTATTATCGATAAGATCGATTGATAAGCGCCGATAACGATATCGATAATTATCATTTATCGATATCGATAATTATCATTTATCGATATCGATAATCGATATCTCGCTTACCAATCTGCTATCCCTTCTCAAAAATATTTACGCTATCCCTTTATATAAGTCGATTATATTGGATTTGATTTTGTAAGTCTAATTTAAAGATTAATCTATCGTACGAAGAAGTTAGCTTAGTTTAAAAAGGCAAAGAAGGAGAAGAAGGGATTACAGATTCTTAGTTTCCCTCTTACAAGGTACTTGTCTTGAACACTACGTAGAGGTGAAACTGCTTTGTTCAAGTCTTATACTTGTAAGAGCCGCACACAGGCCGTACGACTAGCCAAAGGAAAGGGGATATCTTAGACAGCTAAAAAGGAAAGTTAGTAATCGTATAATAGAGTAATATACCTTAATTCCTCCCTTAAACAGTAACGTAGCCGAGAGGGAGAATAAGTTGTGGTCGTCCCTGACCAACAGCCTTCGCAGTACCACCTTGCTACTCTACTACATCAACGAACTCTTCGTCGCTACTATTATTATTATCCGAAGACGATTCCGTAAGTAGCTTAGAATCTAAGCTCGAATTAGCTCGAGTAGCTTGATCTTAGAGGAAGTAATGTATAGCGTAGTCACGCTACTTGCAGTTGCCACAGTATCCACCAAAGTATCCTTGCGTACGACAATACTCCAGGAACGGACGCAACCCTCGCTACTAATACTATAAGCAGGTAGTCTATTAAAGAACACTAGCCCTCTGAATAAGGATAGCGTTAATATAAGATAGTCACAGGGTCTAGACTTGCGCAAGAGTAATAGCCCTACTAACGTACGATATATTATTTCCTAGTAGAGCTAAGATTGCCCGCTATAGCGTATTGAGTGGAAGGCCCGCGAGCTATTAGCTACTGACTAATAACATAGGGGGTTACTAGCCTAAGATAAGTGTAGTACCTTAGCTAAGATTGAAAATCATTAAGGTACTATTATAATTAGTGTAAATATCGTACGATAAGTAAAAGTACTTATAGATTCTGATTCTGGGCTATAGTAAATACTATAGGAGAAAGGATTGTAAAAAGAGGTATAACTATTTGTTTATACATTAATAATAATATAATAGATATAACTTAGAAAGGGGAAATAATATATAATAGATTCGAAAAAAAGAAGTGAATCTAAACCCTTATTAGTAGGTATTCTAATTATCGTACAAAGCTTAATATACTAAAGTTAAAAACTAAGGCTCGATAAAGAAAAAAAAGAAAGTTATAAAAAAGGCTTATCTTTATACCTCAAAGCCTTACGCGTAATCTTACGCGTAATCTTATACAAAGTAAATAAATAAACAAAGTAAATACAATATAATATAATTAATTAAAAACTAAGAAAGTAAAAATCAAGCTGTTTTATACAAAATACTACTTTGTTTCTAATGCTTCAAATACTTAAGCTATTCAATTGCTTTAGGCCTAAGTTGTACTCTATCCTATAATATTATATAACGTACTCCTAAAAAGATACGCTCTAGTTTATTACTTATTATAGGGATCGAAAGAATATTAATTGCTATATATAATAATCTTAGCTAGCGTTTTCTTTGTTGATCTTCATACTACTATTTAAGTACTTATATCTTACTAATATCGTATAGTTCTCTACTATAATAGTCTTCTTACTTATCTTAACTAACTAGTCGAGTATACTTTCTTAAATCTTAGGCGATTTAATTAAATATATTAGGTTCTTACTAAGACTTTAGTAGTGATTTTGAAGGAAGTTCGTACGAAGTTAAAGCTTACTCTCGATAGGTTTCCTATAGTTCCTTAACCTTTTTTAATATTAGTTTAATCTACTTTAGCTTCTAATTAACTTGAATATACTTTATATAGTGATTTAGATAAAGAATAAGAGTAGTAGTATAGTAAGGCGAATTATCTGTCTTATAATAATACTTATCGAAGATCTCCTATCCTTTTTGAATTCGAGCGCGAAAGTCTTTCTCTAAAGTATATTAATCCTATTATATAAAGTTAATATAATTTACTTTTCTAAAAAAAGAGTTATATATAAGTAAAGCTTAAAAGTAATTAATAAGAATATCTATTATAAATAATATACAATTAATTATAGCTTTGTCTCCTTTAGTCTCAAGAGTTACTCGGTGTCACG
>NXFV01000800.1:0-15051 GCA_002803225.1 Gamarada debralockiae | reverse complement strand
CATGCGCCTGTTCACGTGACAGCGCAGGCGCTTTAGCGCCAAGCATAACATCGGGTGTAACCTGTCACACTTGGTAAAATAGCTAAAGAAATGTCTTAATTGTACAAAGTCGTTCCTAATTAGCTAAATTAAGATAATTTGCTTTAAGTATTAAGAAATACTTCTTAGTATATATATCAATAGATTTAGATTTATTATTTATAATAACTAATATTTTATACTAGCTATTCTATCTCATACAATTATTAAGTAGAATTATTCTATTAGCTGAATCTATAAACTTCTTTGTACGACTAGTAGAACTATAAATATAAACAATAATATTGTGAAGCTTGCTAAGGGGCCCTAATAGTCGAAAAACATATCGTTACTCTTCTTCGTCCTCTACTTCTCCTTTTATCGTTACTTAATCGTACAACTTAAGCTAGTCTATCTTAATTAAAGCTTGAAATAAAAAGACTTATATAACTAAATTAATAATATAACTAGTATAACGGATACGCTAATATCCTATATTCCATTTGATATCTTCGTGCTCCTAAAGATAATCTTAAATCGTACAATAGAGAGTATTATTTATACTAGAATTATTACCTATAATTGTCCCTAGCTTTCGTACAATACTATAGTCCTTAAGAGCTAGCAAAAGACTATTGAATTACTCTTCTCTAGTATAATTAATTACTAGAGAAAGTATAATAAGAGGTTTCTAATACTTATAGTAGTAATTAACGAAATAAGTACAAATGCTAAGAAATAAATATCGATTCAGAGATATCCAAATATCAAGAGAGAGATAAATAGTCGAGATTGCTAATTAAAGTTTCTTTCGTATAATATCTTAATGAATTTACTAAGAATTATTAACCTTTTTATTAACTTGAGAGTATACTATAGTCAAGTAATCTTTTGATATTAGATTAAATATATAACAAAGCATATAAAACTTAAGCTATTCTATAAGTCGAAAGGAAAGATTTCGTATAGTAATTAATATAATTAAAGCCTCGTCAATTCTATCTTAATCTAAGTATTTCTTGAAAACTTGATTATCGATTTCTATAGTTTAATTAAAGGACTCGGCTTGTATATAGAGATATTATAATTACTAGAGTATAGTTACTTTAAGTGTAATTAGAGTTCGATTAATAATAATTCTATGTATCTTCTCGAGATGATTTTGTATATTTGTAGTGACTGAACTACTGTACGAAGGAGATATTATATAATGAATATAATACTTAAGTTGAGAGTTCTTGTTTTTGTATGCCGTACGAGTATAAATCCAGGTTAATACTATAGATCCTTTTCTTCCTAACGTTCTAATTTAAAGAGAATCTTGAGCTAACTGCTCTAAAAGAGATAAATTTACATCTAAATCTATGTTGTCTTTCGTACGAAATAATAGAAAAGAAGAAAAGAGATTTTCATACGAAGAGCGGTAAAGTATCGGAGTTATTAATATTATCGGAGTTATCGATATCGATAAATGATAATTATCGATAATCGGCATTTTAGCGCGATAATCAATTGGTGCCTTATCGCCTTAATCGAAAACCAGCCTGATCTTGGAAATCGGCTGGACGGGCTTCCTCCCGACTTGCAGCAATTGGTCGTAGCCATCGTGCGGCAGACTTTGAATGCTCTATACCGGTATCGATCAATCAAGAAAACAACTCCTGCTCGCACACCCGAAGAAAGACAACCCATTTCTACGCATGGCACTTCCTTGTAAAAAGGACAATCTCTTCGCGCACATCTTGAAAGACTCACAACTCTGCGCAACATTTGCTTGCACCACGGAAGTTTGTCTCGAGACGAGCTACTATCTATGCCGACAAGATCAAGCGCCTCCTTGGCTGAACAAGTGCCACACAATTGATACGGCAGTATCGCCATATTCTCCCAGCGCTCAAATAGCAATGATCGTATTGAACCAGTGGAATCTGATAAATAAGCGCTCATATTTGATCGGGGATGCTGCTTTCAAAGTCCGAGAAAATATCGTCAACACAGAAGTCTTATTGTTTCCGGAAGCAACATACCAGAAAGATATCTGGTGGCATGGAGGAGAATTCAGGAGAGAATGGATATTGAACATCTTAGGGAAAGAGGTGGTGGAGTTGTGGCAATTGGTGGCCTCATTGCTAAACGAGTCGTGATTTTGACGAAGCCGGTCGATAGACGGACTAGAAAGGAGATAATTTGGTCGGCTATACTGGACATTCTTCCATCTTGGCCCTGGCCATGAATGAGAGATCAATGAGAAGGGGAATAAGAATCTAAATCATTGTACTTGCATTAATCTTTTGAAATGTTGTCCCGAAGTACTCTGTACTGTCAGCGAAGTGTCTTCCGGTGGGTCGTTAGGCGAGGACTATCAAGTGCATCAAGCACTGCACTAGATCGCGCACAATCATGAATTATCATATCATTTCCTATCCGAACCCGGTCTTTTCTCACACCTCCCAACCCCAATAACGCCATAACTAAAATGAAGTATAGAGAAGAATATTAGCTTCGCCGCGAGTACCGAGGGGCCACAAAAGTTCTTTCAACGGCTTATTGGGGGAGGGAGAGCCTCCAGCGCCTATTTCTTTTTCGAAATTCGAACATCGGAAGCGGATCGTGCTCGTGGAGCTGTGTCTATGCGATAGTCAAGTTCCTTATCAAGTTCGGCTTCTGCTTGACAAGTTCAGTAATAGAAGTGGGAAATCCGGGTTACATGCTCGGGTCGGAAGGACCATACCCGGGGAAAGCGTGAAGAGTCAAAGAGCGAGAGAAAGATTAGCTCAACTACGCTTCCAGCGGGACAAAATGGCCCGTTTGACTGACGTTCAGGAGCACAGACTTGATAACCTACATATCCCCCTACAAAATTGACTGAGACCTCAGGGGTTCTCTAAAAAGAAACTCAAAGTTATTACACATGATGATGAGATTGAAAGATGGAGTTCAGAACGCGATGGTGAGGAGCAATATAGTTTCCTTTACTTGTATAAATTATATATTTTAAGCTTTAATAGTATTATAAGTAAAACTTATAAATTATACAAAGCGGAATAAGTGTACTCTTTTCTACTATTATATATATATATATATATTTACGCGAAAATTATAATATAAATAGCTCTATTAATAGAGAGATAGGCACTTGAGTTCCACTAGCTGAACCGCAGAGAGCGGGTGTTCCGCTGGTCCGCACTTTCCCTAATGTAGTGAGGCTTAGGCCTAAGGCTATACTGTCAAGGCTGAAGTCGGAGAGTCGACAACTAGCGAAGCTTGGACTATAAAATGCTTTATGCCATTTTGCCTTACTTTTTCCTTCGAATTCCTCAAACCCCTAACCTAAGTGGCAGCTTTCTAGGACACGCGCTGACTCTATGAGATGGCCAACTCCATGAGGTAGTGCTGAGAGGGCGGGCACGGGCCTAAGTGTGGTCTAGGCGTGACTCCATTACACGACATGGAGGGGTGAACTAGTTGTGGGGTCTCGCTTAAGAAGGGGGTGATTGACAAACGCCAAAGACAAATTGCAGCATATTAGGTGAAGTAGTTTGCAATTATGTTAGATACTCCGATAATAGAGATGAGGCATCCCTCTTAATGAGTGTGAAGAAGGCCTTGGAAAGCCAAATGACAACAAAACAAGATATTTCCAATAAAAATAGCATCGAGTAGCTCATTGCGAGAGACAAGTTGGCTTTGAGAAGCGAAGAGCCGTAGCCAGCCACAAAGTGTTTCCCCCTCTGATCAGATACTGCAGGCCTCAGTCTCAGTCCAAATATTCCAACCTTGGGTGGCGTCGTACACCAATCCGCAGGTGGATCCACCCCCCGAGCAATAGGCAGCTAGCCAATCCACTGGGGCCCCCAAACCTGAGCCAGAAACTTCAATTGCATAGGAGTTCTAAACTTGAATTAGATAACAAGCAAAAAAAAAGGGTTGAGTGCCCAGACGGGCTATGAAGGAACTCACAAAGTTGCAAGCTACTACTCCAGCACCGTCATCATAACAGTCCACAACGGTGCACGTCTCAGCGGCTAGAGCGATCTGGCTGTAATAGCCCAGATCGGTGGCCAACCATTCCGCATCGGAAGTGTCAATGTCTGTGACTTGGCTTAAGCCATTTACTGGGCAGCAATAGTAGCCGACCTGAGTTTTCGTAACACATTGCTAATTAGCAAAAGTACAAGGTTGGAGGATGGCAGCGGGAGTAGTGCTTACATTGTCCCGAGAACTGATGGAAGTAGGGTTAAGCGAATTCTTCCATTGAAGGTTCGAGTTGAAAACTTCCTGAGGGAGTATCTTTGGTGTAGCGATCTAATTAAATATAGCATTAGATATTAGCATATAACTTTAGCAGTCAAAGAACTTACAGCAATAGTAGATGCTATGAAGAGGGGCATCAAGCTTATGATGGCAGGAGTCTTGATCATATTTGCGGCAGATTTGATGAGCAAACTGAAACTGGATAAGATATTTTGACTCTTTGATTTTTCGACAAGAGAAAGAAGTTTGAGTAGATGAAAGTTTTGGAAAGAGAGAATTCTATAGCCTTATATATTGTTACTTGAACTCCCGTGCTTACTATCAAAGCAACAAAACGATTGTAATTTGCAATTTTTATTCGTTGACCAAGAACTGCAAACGGCTGGCACAGTTTTAGGAGACTTCCGCGAGCCAAATACACATGAAATTACGATAAAGACTTTTTGATTCGCCGCGTATATAAGAAACGTAAGTGTGCCTCTTATTCACATATATCGATATCGCTGCATATGTAATGCAGCTAAGACTTACGTGAGCATAAACGAAGGACGGCCCCCAAGTTCTCACTAAATTAAAATACAGGGCGCCAAGACATGCGTCGAGTAGCTTACTACCTACCTAACGCAAATCTTACTGCAGTCGCTTATGCTCGGAGCCAGCAATGTGGCCCGGCCCGTTAGACGAGTTGGGTCACCGCGGTTGTTGTGTGACGGATCATGATATTTACTAGCACGTTATTAGTGATACGTATCCTGTTTTAGATCACGCTTGCTCAGGTATTCCGTTATCCTTCGGTCTTACTGTCTAAAGGGCCGGATTGAAGTGTAAGTCGGGATATACAGCGGTGTAGGACCTCTAGGAGGGAAGTTGATATCTGCAGTAAGGAATTAGAAAGCCTAGCCTGCAGCAAGGTTAATGGCAGACAGGTAAGGCTCACTGCCCGAAGTTACTTGAGTCCCTTATTGCTAAAGTCATCTTCAGATCAAGAATATTGTGGCCAAAGCTTGCGCACTGGCGATCAAGCTGTGGAACAAAATACCTTTCCGACATTTTCAAAAGGTTGTTCGTGCCAGTGAAAAGTTCATTCGCGAGTTCAATGGTACAGAAAATGTCCACAGTGTCTTTTTCTAGCTACTCCGGAGGGGAATAGACTCGGGGACTGCAAATATGGGTTATCTCTCGTCTCACATAGCTTTTCATGTTGTGCCATCTTGATATTATGTCAATACAACTTTGTATTGATGCAAGTTCAAATTCGAGATCCGCTCGTGAAGTGAATTCCCCACCTGTACGCATCCCCGAGTAGCGTGTTTTGCTAGTGGCGCCGTGGCATTGTGAATAGAAAGGATTTGGAGGATTAAGGAAGATTGTAAGGACCCTGTTGAACTTGGATATTCAATTGGCTGCTGCCGCAGGCGAGGACTTCAGCACCGCAGCCGATCCCCAGTCTGGCAATGCTCAAAGCAGAATAACAGTATTCCTCCGTAGTATTCTTGATGCTCTTACGATAGGCTTGGTAGAATGAGCTGGCGTCGAAAGAGATCGTTTCTAGTCGAGCCTGCAAATTCCTTCTGGTTAGTTCTTGTCCAGTGGGAGACGGAGAGAGGGAATGTACAAACCCGTGGAGTGAGGCTACTAGGGATTGTAACTTTGGACTTTTAAGAACTAAGAGCGATTTGTCTCCCCCCCCCCCCCCCTGGTAGTGACTGACGCATTGCGCAGCACATCCACTCTTTCCTCGAGTAGGGCGCTCAATATAAGTCCGGGTGCCGAGATTCATTGGGGGTATGAACGTGGAGATGATTTTTTAGCGAAACAACTCTACACTCATCGTGGAATTGAGGCATGTGATCGCTTCGCTAGCCGAAGGTTCCAGAAGTTCCGAGCTGGAGGAATTATAGAGACACTCTACTCAAGAGCATTCCTGTGCAACTTGCTAACTCCATGGACAAACACTAGACGGGAAGGTGGCGTATTTTGATTAGTGTTCAGTTCGGGATCGTTGAACATTGTTGTCAAGACCTAACGAAAGTGACATAATATAACCGCTGGCTAGACAGTGATGATTAGTTAAATAAGGAAAAGAAATAAACATAAATTAATAACTAGTAATTGAGCCCAATTTTTATAAAGGGAAGTACTATTTATAAGAGATAAACATCTCTCTCAGCGACTCTATCTAGCCATGATAGAACTAAAAGTTGACCCCACCCGACTCGCTCGAACTTGTCCACATCCGCCGCAGCCCAAACAAGCAGTATCCACAAGAAAAACTGTTCTTTTGATTGCGCAAAACCCTCCCATACTCGCTACTTCCAAAGAGGTAAGCAGAATATATACCCGGGTGGTCTCTCATATTCACCAAACACGCCCCAACCGACCTTATCCATACGGTCCATACCAGAGAAAAGGAGAAAGGTAGGCGATACAAGAATATTCCCGCTCTTGTAATCCTCATGATGTCGACCTGTGAAACCCATATCCTGTAAGTCCTCAAAGCAAAAAGCTTGGCATTGTAACGGGCCTTCGAGATTATCGACTCGTTTTAACACCGATCTCATTCTTAGAGATCCCATTGGGTCCATCACAGGTAATATTTCAGCCTGGCATGATAGTAGAAGGAGAGGCATGCAAAGTTGTTGTACCTCACTTCGCAACAAAGCCAATCCACTGTTCCATTTGCCGTCGTTTGATTTGGCGAGTTTTTGGGGTAGTCGGGAAAAGTACTTTAGATGTGCTATGAAAGCTGTGAGGTTATGAAGATGGTAAGTGTATTTTGGAGGTTAGCTTTTCTTGGTTGCCTTTTTTTTTTTGGCTTGGAAGATTAGTATATGTTTTAATGCATGACGAAGAAAAGGGGAAGTGAGAAATAAATACGCTGTTTATTATAATTGATCGTCTTGCTCTGAAATCACTTACGTGCCTCTGAAACCCCTGAATCACGTGCTAATTTTCTAATTTGCGAATAAGTTGGCCTGCAAAATTGAGTAGGAGCAGCGTTATGCCAAGGAATAACCCGAGGTAGCGAGAAATAATATAGGGCGTGTGTAATCATCAAGGAAATTTCAAGGGATATTGATTCCCAGATCCTTTAAATCCCGTAGTGGGTCTTCATTGACCATCTCCGATCCTCCATTATATCCAGTTTAGAAAGAACGCTGGGAGATAATGCCGATTTCATTGTCCTACGATTGCAGAAATATCACTGGAAAGAAGCTGCTTCCGATGGGAATTGAGTCTCACCAAGACAGAAATTTTTAAAATAATGACTGACTTTATCATTGTTGAATCAGATATATTTCGACTAAGGAGAGAAGACTTGTAGGGTTGCCAGAACCCTAGATAAGTATAAACAAAGCTAAGCCAAGCGACAAATCATTACTACAGCAACCGACACTAAGCCCGATTCGACAATCATACTGTTGGCCTTTGGTCCAACGCCAACGACGAAGCTGTATAACATCAGGCAGCAGCCCACGGTTTCCCTCATCCTCACCATTCCAGCACCTCCATTAAACCACGCATCTATCACTCCCTATGAACCCATCAAACCCGTTATTCCTTGCCCCACCAACTCCGTTTACTCCGACTCAAACGCCTCTCAGTACTACTACGGCACGAGGCTAAACACTTAAAAAGCTACAGTATATGCAAGCTCTGTCAAGTCTGACGTCGTTGGTTGTATCACACTGCCGTCGTTCGAAGCTGTCAGTAACCGCCCTACTACTTTTAAAGAATGGCTAGGTGGGTGGTGAAGGATGGTATCTTACGTCGTAACAAAAGTCAATCCACTCCAACTGCCATTGTCGGTTCTTTTGGGGATTAGTTTGCGTTAGTGGGGTTTAAGATAGGCTAAGGTGTAGGAGAGGATTCAGAAGCGGCCTGACAAACAGAGACTGAGAGATTGGTTTTTGGGTTTGGTTAAGAGGAGCGGTGAGTTTGTCTTGGATGATACCTTCCCTTCTTTGATTTCTTATTCTTTGGGAGTACTGTGGTTTATGGAGACTATTAGGTGTGTGAAAAATGAAGGAAGAAGGAGGAAGTATTTCGAAAATTGGTACTTATGCCATAAAATCCTTAATACGAGAATCACTTGATTGCTTATGTATTTGGCAACTATTACAATCTATTGGATCAGCTAGATCTTGGCCTAGATTTCTTCGCTATAGTACAAGGGATTAGGCCTATGATGTAGGTCTTCTTCTAATAGCCTTGTCTTCAGAAGATACTACTTTTAATTCCCCCACCTATAGCTATACGAACGAGTCCGCCGCTGAAGCAGGTTCTCAACCTACAAGCAGTAAACCAGCCCTTATTCCGTTTGGAAAATAATCTACTTATCTCTACTAGCATTGCCGCAAGCAGATACTGGCTGTAAAGACAGATATGGAGGCTAGGAGAAAGTTAGAATCGAGACTAACTATCTTTCAAGTGCTTTTTACCCCTGACTTTAGCCAAGGATATATTGTGCTAACAGTTAATCAAATTAAGGATAAAATATATTCTACTCTTAGTGCTGCAACTGATACGACAGGGAATGCTATGACAATAGCAACCTATCCTGTTGTTCCAAATCAACTAATATACAAGAGACTCAAAGCGGAGCTGAAGGCAGTATTTCCAGACCTTAAGCCAGATTGAGTTTTGTCGAACTAGAAAAAACTTCATTATCTTAAAAGTGTATTTAATTTTGCGCTATATAGAACATACTGCTAACTTCAATAGTCCATAGTAATTAAAGAAGACCTTAGGTAGTTTTTGACTTTCCACTTTCAAATTACCATTCACTAAGACTAGAAAAGCTGTCCTTCGGCTACAAGATGTCAGCTGGAGTACTATAGCCAGCACTCCAATTTTCCTCTTACGCTAACAGCCATTAGTAAATCGTATCATGTCTTCATGGGTCCTCCACCAAAACGAAGACTGCTTCCCGAATCCGACCAAATTCGATCCCGAGCAATTGTCTAGCACTGGAAGTGACCAAGCCAAGCGCATGGAAAAAAGCCTTTGTCCCATTCGGTAAAGACACTAGAGACTTTGTAGGAATGCCGTATGTCTCCTTTCCTTTCTCTTGCGTCTCTTCTCATGGCCTATTCCCACCTTCTGTCCTCTCTTCTTCTCAACTAATACTACTCTACATGTAGACTGGCTTGCTGTGAACTCTACGTCATGCTCGGGACGCTCTTCCGATTATTTGATTAGCTGAAGGGTAACTATCTAACAGCCGACGATCTCACTATGAGGACTATTTCTCCTCCTGCCATTCGCTCACGGCTATGTTTTTCCAAGTTAGTGACGGAGTGAAGAAGAAGCTCTTGGCTAGCCCCGTAGCTTGATATGGTGGGCAGGGCAGGATGAGCGAGATAGAAGTGAACAGGATTATAATTTTCCCCCGGGTCAATCTGGATGTCTAATTATCTATACTCTTACTTATCTCACTTCCCTACGTGACTGCTTGTTGCTATAGCGATTGATATACAGCTAACTACTGTATGTTAGGAGCTACTGTTTTAAGATAAAATCAGTATTATATTAAGAAATGGGATTCGGAGACGACGATAATCTAGAATTATGGCAAGACCAAGAGCGTCGGAGTAGCTGTCGGTCACACCGAAGGACTGCAATCAAGTCGAAGATATAAGGAGAAGACTATAGCTCTTCTAGAAATCAATCAAGCAGTCTGAACCTCATTGAAATTGTTCTCAGTACTGTAAGCCAATCAGAGCCCATTATTCCGCTGACTAATCTCATAACCCATCACCGCATCACGTGCTTCAGTCTCGTCCTGTACCATTTTCCAACATATTATTTATTTGCTTAGGTTAAAGTTAAGGTAAGCAAACTTGTAGGGAGCTAAGATTAGAGTTCGTTCCCTAAGGCATAAATGCATCCAATTCGTGCGATGAATCCACCAGGTGGTGATTTGCATGAATGTGATTATCATACTCTGATTGGAGCGCATGTTTACCCACATAAAATCCTCGGCTAAGTACTCGGCTGGAACTTAAAATGGCCCCGAAAGTCACGAAGTATATTACATACTTTAAATACGTCTTTTGATTCAATGTCACTTGAACAATCCGCTTTGGACCAAAGAGGAAGGAGCATCAGAGCCTCAAAAATGTTCATAAACTGGGTATTGACCACAGTTATTTTCGTGCCAAATTCTTCTCACAAATTTCAATCACCATCACCCCGGCAGTCATGCTCTCTCTCACTGCTAAGACTCACATGAGACTCATTCTCTCCTCACTTTTACTCATCACCAATGTCAGCACACAAGAGGATAACCTTGGCCTGGAAAATGGCTACGTCACTGTAGAAACAGCCAACTTCAACATCAAACTAGTCAAAGATGCGCAGGTACTGGCATCACTCCGACCCAGTACTAATACTGCCTTTGACTTCTTACCTTTCGATTATCTCCCGTTTCGTGCTGCCAATGGCCAGTATCATAACGGAGATATCACATATCGGGTCCGTCCTGTAGGTGAAACAAGTTGGACGGATGGCGACTCATCGGCTGCACGAAATCCAGTGACCGCCTTGAACCAAAAAAATGTTCTGGCGGCGGCCAGCATGACACCCACGCTTCCCAGCAATGATTCTTCGCTTCAAGTGACTCGTCAATGGCTGGATGTGGATGGCGATCTGGGTTTGGCATTCACCCTGACCAACATCGGCAAGCAGACGCTAGAGATCGGAAGTCTCGGATTTCCAACGGAATTCAACAGCATCTTCACAAACCGGACAGCGGAAGACATAGAGGCCAAATGCTCTTTGACTGACCCGTACATCGGTCTAGATGCTGGATATCTTCAAGTCACACCAACATCTGGCACAGGAGCCGCTCTCATCGTCACTCCTCTACAAGGCTACAGCAGTACGCCATTTGAGGCTTGGCGTAACCTGGATGAAATCAGCTATGCAGCAACACAATACGGTAGCCAGGTCTTTGAGGGATTTTATGAGTGGCAGATGCATAGCAAGGCATACGCCGAAAACGAATGGTCTGGCGTTGAGTCCTGGAATACGCCGACATCTCAGACCTTGGAAGCGGGCAATTCGATCACCGTTGGCCTGCGTTTCTCTCTTGTCAAAGCTGGTGTGAGAGGGATTCAGAATGCCGTACAGAAGCAGACCAATACTCCACTCGCAATCGGCGTTCCCGGATATGTGATCCCTCAAGATCTGTTGGCACATTTGTACATCTTCTATCCAACAGCCGCCGTTTCCAACATTACTGCTGATGCGAATTCCTTCAACATTGCTTCCGATCAGACTGATGTATACACTCTGACACCAACAGGCTCTGTCTGGGGCCGAACGAAAGTCACAATTCACTACGCTGACGGCAATACTCAAACGGTTCACTACTTTATCACCAATTCAGCGACAAAAACAATATCTCACATGAGCCAGTTTGCCACGACATCAATGTGGTTTGATGATTCAAGTGATCCCTTTGGACGCAGCCCTTCCATCATTACCTGGGATTACTCCATCGGTGCACAGGTCTTACAGGAGCAGCGCGTGTGGATTTCTGGTCTCAGCGATGAAGGTGGGGTGATTTATCTCGCGACGGCAATGAAACAATTAGCCCAGCCCAATCCAAGTGAGATCGCAAAACTAGAACAGTTCGCTTCACAAGTTCTTTCAACAACGCTTCAAGGACACCCCGACTATTCTGTACGGAAAAGTATTTTCTACTACGAGCCTTCGTTGCTACCGGGGTATGCTTATGACAACGCTATTGATTGGGGCAATTGGTGGTCATGGGATCAATCAGAAGCGTACAATACACAACGTGCTTATGACTATGTCCATGTCACTGGCGCATATTGGGCGTTGTATCGGGCTGGGCGGGCCGACCCCAGCTCTTTGACTGAACATACTTGGGACTGGTATCTGGGCCATGCTTATAACACCACCATCGCATGCTTCGCTACTGACTCATTCGGAAATGGGCTCGTGGGATATTCAAGTGACGGTCTAATGGGTGAGACTGTCATTGGAGAGCTCCTTCTTGACTTGCAACGTGAAGGATGGTCGACAGAGGCGGAAATCGTGGAGACGTTAATGAAAGGCCGGGCAAGTACGTGGAACCAGGAAGCAGTTCCATTTGGAAGTGAGATGGCATGGGATTCGACTGGACAGGAAGGCGTTTACTACTGGAGCAAGTAAGTGAAGGGACCTTTGGTTATTGATTGCGCTTTTTTCTGCCATTATCATTCTTCTCTTAAGTTTTTGTCCTTTCTCTTCATGCCTGACTGATATTTCTTCGCAGTTACTTCAATCTGACGCCCACCGCCACCAAGTCGATCAATAGCATCTTAGGATACATGCCAACGGTATCTCACTGGGGATGGAATGGCTGCGCTCGTCGGTACTGGGATTTCATGTAAGTTTTTCCACTCTCTCCTTTTAACACTTTCTTCACCAAAAATCACCAGCTGATAAGATTCTCAACAAAAAGTTACGCAGGAAAACTTCAACGCATTGAGCGTATGATCCATCACTACGGATCTGGTCTCAATGCACTTCCTCTCTTGCAGCAATTCAGACAAACACCCGCTGATATCTATCTCCTGCGAGTGGGTTATGGTGGTATCACAGGCCCCATGTCGAACATTCGTCAAGACGGATCTGTGTACAATGCCTTCCACTCCTGGCCTGGCACGCTTGAAGGAGATGCTTACTCTGGAGATTACGGCCCAAATTTTCTAGCCCTCATGCTAGGATCTGCGACCTATGTCGTTGACGATCCAGAACTTGGAGGCTTGGTGGCTTACGGTGGGAATCTGGCCGTGAACAGCAATAGCACGGTTACGGTGCAGCCTCGTGACCCTGTGCGCCAGCGGGTCTACATTGCTCCATTAGGCCTCTACATTACTATGAGTGCAGGTCAGATTCAGGAGTTCGATTATTCACCTACCACGGCAGAAGTAGTGTTGAAGCTGGTTCAGGGTTCTCCCCCATCAGCAAACACAACTATTGTATGGGTAGAGACCCCTGGCACAACAAATCACTACCAAGTCACAAACAAGGGTCTGCAGGAGGTGCGTCTGGGGTGGGAAGTGGAGTTATCATCGTCGCCGACAGAAGTTACGGTGTCGAAAGTGTGAAACGTGACTTCGTGTCAGTTCAAATGGCGATGGGCTATCCCGATCTAGCTTAGTTCTGGGACTGCATTTGGTGGGGTCTTGATTGCCCATTTCCTTCATTCTCTCCTTATTGTCTAAAGTATCAAGAATCTATGATTAATTGCACTCTGAATTTACCACCACAGACACTTTGGGCCTTCTCATTCTCTCTTGATGCTGGATCACTTGAAGCATGGAACGCAATACGAAAAGTGTCATAGGGAGTGAGCTTACTCAAGGAATGGAACCGTTCGCCAAAAGTGTTTCTCTTCTATTGATGCCTTTAACGAGAATCGCCAGGAATTTATACGTATTCCCATTCATACTTAATCAAATAATCCATACAAGATCTTCAGCTCAGCAGTCTTGCTTTGGCCTAACTCAGTCGTGAACATTTTTACAACCGAGTAGAACACTGCGTTGGAAAAATTAGACGTTGAATTACTATGGAAGATCCACATAAGATTAGGAGACAATTCTCTACGTATATCAATTTCGTCCAAGCATACCGCAAAGTGGAGGGGGACGAGACTCAACACCTGTACGCGGTATCCCCTACGAACCTGCAGTACTCCAGAGTATCTGCAGAGCTAAGATTGAGTCGGTAGAGGTGTTTTGATGGACTGTTACGGTCGCGAAGGAGTCGCGAAGGAGTCGTGAAGGATTGCTGTCTGATCGATGTTTCAGATAGCCCGGAAAGCAGAGATTTTACGACCGCGATAACTACGAATACAACTACCCACCGGTAGGATACGAGAAGCGGTCAATTCGGAGAGTAGAAGAAAGGCAGACAGAGTACTACTTGATTCCATATCCTGGTGGGTTTCGCAGATACTGGGGGAACTCAGAGGAGGACCTTAGGGGGCAAAAGGATTCGACGAGCCCAGAGCCTTATATTTACGACCACACACTTCGAGTACGTATCGAGGACAGCGCGAAGCTTTCTACGAACCTACGAACCTTACGAGTACGTATTCCTACGATTACGGCGGAGCTATAGGCGGACCTAGTAGAGGATACTTCACTTGAGCTTGAGTCAGACGATAACGGGTTCCAGTTGAACCATAGTAGCTAAAAGCGCCACCATAGTAGAGAATCACGCTAGGGATTCTCTCATTTTTCTCTACTATAGATGAGCTCTTGTGGCGTAATTCTGTACTATAGTTGAGTGATTTGACTATTCTTAAAGTAGAGTTAATTTCCCCAGGTCCCAGCGCGCTCAGGGTAGAAAAAAGCGCCATCAGCGTAGAATGACGCCACCATTTTTTAGCGCGTTCTCTACGCTGACAGAGCTTTTGACTACGCGTATATTCTGAGCATATGCCCTATATAAATATTACTTAGATTATGAAAAGACCGCCCTTAAGCCCGACGAAAGGGGTGGTAGGGGCTCCCCCGACCCGAAGGGGCTCGAGGGGATCCTCCCTCTTGAGGAGATAGGCGTCGGGCACGACAGTTTATTGTAAGCATATATTAAGCATGGGTTGAGCATATGCTCGATATATCCTTAAGTCTACAGCATATGCTCAGTATATGCTTAAGTCCGCAGTATATACCGAGCATATGCTTAAGCTGAAGCATATACTGAGCATATGCTGCAGACTTAAGCATATATCGAGCATATGCTCAGCATACC
>NXFV01000799.1:0-33444 GCA_002803225.1 Gamarada debralockiae | reverse complement strand
TTATGTTAAATTCGTGAAAGACAAACGCGTTCGATATTCGACGCGTTCGCGATCGCAACACGTATGCTTAGTTTGTAACATAGCGCCCACTAGCGCAATTCTCTACTCTGGGTGAGCTCTGGTGGCGTTTTTCTCTACTATGGTCCGCTTTTCTACTATGGTTGAACGTAAACCCCAGACGATAATTGCCCTACAGGGGGGACGGCATAGTGGTACAATGGGTTAGGGATACACACGAGTGAGAGGGAGGAGGGGAGGGGAAAGCAGGAGCCTGTCTATGGGGCTGGACCCCTAATGTCCCTTGGAATAGATTGACCTTTGTATATATTGGCAAAATCCACCCGGCGTCCGCTTTATTGGCCAAAAGTTCAGGCTCCCCTGGCCCTCCTACTATATTCTTCGACATATAAAGGACGAAAATGGAATAATCAAGGTGTTTAACTCAAGTGAGTTTTGCGAATAAGCCGACTAACACTACAGAATAGGATTGGCTTCGCGAGAAAGAAACAAAAGAGAGTGCCAATGATCGTATACCTTGTGGATGCATTTCAGATCATAGATCTACTTCGCATCCCCACACAAGTCCTCATTGACAACAACCACCATCTCAACCCTATTTCCCGCAACGGCTGCATCCAAAGGTGTCCTGCCATGACAGCCCTGAATACTTGCATCAGCGCCATGCTCCAAAAGCCACTTCGCAGCACTTGGCTGGTTCTCTCTGAGAGCAACATGCAGCGGTGTCTCAGACGCCCCCTCTGCTTCCTCCTCCGGTTTACTCCTCCCGGCCATCTGGAGACATAATCGAGGACGCTCATTTATATCTACGCCCTGTTCCAAACAACAAATCCAGGACCTCAGTCCGGCTTTTCGAAGCCGCTGCTTGGATGGCTCCACTATCCAGCACAAAAGCGCCGTACTTAATCAAAAAGTCGTACAACTTCCAACTGCCCATTTCGACACGCGTTGGAAATATTCGCACCATACGAACGAAAGTGATTTGAACCCGCTCCGTTCTCCAACAGTAATGTTACCGTCTTGAGAGCATTTTCCGGGGCCCGTTGATACTGAAGCATGACTCGATTTAAGTCCGTGCACCCCCATTCCGATACCCCCCCCATTCCGATCGCTTAAAATAAGCGGATTTCTAGACCGCTACTTCAATAATATAATTAATTATTAAATCAATTCTAATTTAAATTGCTTCCTACTTTGAATCCTTTATCTTTAAGTGATCATGCGTCAATATACCGAACAGGATTTGCTTAACGCTCTTAACGATGTCAAAAATGGGAAGTCTTTGAAGTTGGCTAGTCGAGAGTGGGGGGTTCCTTTTAGTACACTACAGAATCGCAACCAAGGGAGTGAGAACTATACTCTTGTAGCCGAAAGTCAACAAAGGCTATCAAAGATACAAGAGGAACATCTATCTACTTGGGTTTTAGCTCAGGAAGCACTAGGTGTTCCTTTAACTCATGGCCAAATCCGGCAATTTGCTAGCCGGCTTTTGATGATCAAAGGGGACCACAAAGAGCTAAGAAAACGTTGGATAGAAGGCTTTCTACGGCGTAATCCTATTCTACGGACGAAAAGGGCTCGGAATATCGACTTTGCGCGTGTCAATGGTGCTACAACTGCTATAATTAAGTCTTGGTTCCAACGACTAGTTATCCCGGCTATTACTACTATCAAGCCCGAAAATCGATATAATATGGACGAATCTGGTATTATGGAAGGTTACGGGGCAAATGGGCTAGTAGTAGGAAGCTCTGAAAGACGTTCTATTCAAAAGAAACAGCCTGGTTCTCGTGCGTGGACCTCATTTATTGAATGTGTCTCGGCTACTAGTAAAGCGCTTCTTCCACTTGTAATTTTCAAGGGAAAATCGGTCCAATAGCAATGGTTCCCAAAACATCTAAGTCAATATAAAGAGTGGGAATTCACAGCTACCAATAACGCTTGGACTATAGACTCTACAATAGTAGAATGGCTAGAAAAGGTGTTCCTCCCTTAGACTCATACTCTCGAGCCTAGGCTACTTATTTTAGACGGCCATGGTAGTCATGAAACTACGGATTTTATGTACCTATGTTACCAACATAACGTACACTTACTCTTCTTGCCTCCACATACGTTACACGTCTTATAACCTTTGGATTTATCTGTCTTTTCGTCCCTCAAAACTCATTATCGGACGGCCGTTAGTCATTTAGGTCTCTTGACTGATTCTAGCCCAATTGGGAAGCAAAACTTCCTTGCTTGCTATTATAAGGCTAGAAAAGAAGCCTTATCAGCTAAAATAATCAAGGCTAGGTGGAAAGCAACTAGTTTATGGCCAAAATCAATGGCAAAACCTCTCTTGAGCCCTTTGCTTCTAGAGAATAGCAATTCAAAGAAGGACACTCTACAAGCTATACAGAGCTTCAATAGACCTTCGGCAATCGATTCCCTACAAGTAGTCTTATCTACACCTCGAAAATCGACTAAAATTAAAGCTCAAGTAGCTAAGTTTTAGATGCTTGAAGATAGTGATCCTTTGACACAAAGACTCTTGTTTCGAAAGATTATAAAGGGGTTTGAAGAGCAAGAGAGTGTTCTAGCAGATAATAGCTATCGAATATAGTCTTTAGAAGTCCAATTGGAGAAGGCTAGACCAAGAAAACGAATGAAGGTTAAGACTAGTCCAAATTCTAAGTTTACAGACATTGCCAAGATTAGAAGGACGCAATTGGCTGCAGGGGAAGCTATGCCTGAAGAGGAAGATGAAGACGAGGCTAATAAATCTGATTCTACTTTAGATTGTATTGAAATTGAGTAGTTATTTAATTAGAATTATTTTAGTTGAGTTGAGACTGGTCTATTTAAGCGATCGGAATGGGGGGGGTATCGGAATGGGGGTGCACGGACTTAACGGATATCCACCATATTCCAGATCCTAATTCACGCACGAGGGATCAACATTGATCAGCTTCTCAAAAGCCCCACATTATCGCTGCTGATCGCCGCATTGATCGTGTCGCGATTGATAAATAACCTATGGATGACCTTCTCTCTTTGAGCGATCGAAAGCAAATATTCCACAATTTGCAGTGTGTCCGGATTTAGCGGCGATGATTATTCATAATACGGAGGTTGAAGATAGCCAGTTTGGTGAAGCAATAGGGACGTGGTTTTGGAATGAGTGCGAGTCGTAGAGAAGATCGGTCGCTGAAAGGAGCTTCAAGAGGGAGAGATCTCCATCTAAGCAGGCTTCAGAGAGAGTTTGCTCCTCGGGGTTGTGTCTAATTTGAAGTCGCGATCGGGATCTGATTGGAAGAGTGCGGCTTACTAGCGCGCTTCGCATTTTCTCTTCATTGTTTGTATTTGTGGGGTTTTCTCCGAGTTGCGAGGACATGGTCGCGATTTGATATGCAATGAAAATCGTACGGTGGCGCATGAAGCAATACAAAATCCAGGCACCAGCCAGCGACTGTCCTCCAATCAGCGTGCGCGACCTAGCTACCCATGCTGTATTCAACCTTGCTTGAGTTGTTGGTACTTGAGGCTGGTTTTTAAAGGCATTCGTGTTGGAATCCTAACTTGGAGAGAAGCTCATGATAAAATGAAGATGCGACATTCAAGACTCCCGCAAGTGTCGATTTGATTTCCATTTTTTGGCAGGCAAGGCCTCGGCGTTGTCAACTTTCAGCGGTTCACTGATTCGTTCCCACCAAAACAAATATGATAGCAGCACCTTGTTGCATCATCAAAGCATTGAGATGAAATTAACAGAGGAGCAGGTGCGTTCTGAGCATAAATTACGCCTTCAAATCACGTGCAATGCACCCCCGGGTCGTTCGTACCGAAGTAGCGTCGGCGTTTGCGCAGAGAACGCGCTATGAGACGTCAAATGTTATGCCAGCGCTTGCAGCCAATTACAAGCGTAGATGTACGAGGGCGGGAATGGCAATGATTCATCATACGCCGGCGCTTTACTTTAAGCGGAAGCTTGATGCAACTTTGAAGCGATTTTGAAAGGCGCCAAGGAGGCGTGAAAAGGAACTCGCTTGGAGCACTTTTGTGTGAAAGAATTTGGCAATATTTGGCGAACAGATGAAAAGTGAGTAAGAGCTGATGCGGATTTATAACAGAGAGTTGAAGGGAGGAGGCAAATGAAGAGCTGGAATTCAGGGGCATCTCGTACCTGTCAGAATTTGGCACTGGCCGGTGATGGGGCTCAGACCTCGTCTATATACGAGTATAAGCTCTCGAATATTAATCCCCAAAACTTCTCCCCTCAAACGAATTCCCAGACTCAGGAATCCCCATCGACCGTATTCTCATCCAATAATTCAGCTCTGATAATGCAGATGTGCCCCCAAATAGGAAATATTTTAAGTTAGGTGGCCCGGGTCATTCTGCAGCAAATCATCCCGTATTTTTGTTCTCGGGCAGAAGTGTGTCCGAGCTGCTTTGACCCACTTCATGGTACAAATCGTTTGTTTGGATGCGGCACAATCACAGTCCGCCTACATAACGTCAATGATGCCCACATGTAAGCTGAACCTCTCTTTGTTTGTCTCTTTCTTCATATCTATATATTTCTTAATTAGAGCACCTCTTTGGTTGCGATTTCATCTTTCTTTCGTTGACATAGAGCTCGATTCTTCAACACTTAGCCTTGCTCCAAGGCTCCACTTCCTTTCAGTCAGTTTTCAAGCAATTGAGCGCCAGCATGGCCTCCCTCCTCTACAACACAGCGCACCTCGCCGTGCGCGCCTCCCACTCCAAATACCGTGATCAATATGCCAACTGCACCACGCCCTCCAACGTGTGTCCTATCAATTCCTCCTACTACTTCTACCGGGTCTCCCTCCCAGCAAATGCCACCTTCCTCGCGCTCTTCTCCATCTCCCTCTTGGGCTTCATCCTCACCTATGCGTTCACACGGCGCGCTACAGCTTTCACAGTCGCCATGGTCTGCGGTGTCGCCCTAGAAGTCATTGGTTATATTGGCAGGATCTTGAGTTGGCATAATCAGTGGGGGCAGACGGGTTTCTTGATGCAGATTGTGTGTTTGACGATCGCGCCCGCTTTCCTTGCGGCGGGGATTTATCTTTGTTTGAGGAGGATCGTGTATGCGTTTGGGCCGGAGAACTCGAGGATTAGGCCTGAGACTTATACACGCCTCGTACGCACCCATTTCCTATGCCCCTCCCCTTCCAATGCAAAGCTAATACTTTGTTGAATAGTTCATTCCCTGCGATTTGATGTCACTGTTATTGCAGGCAGCTGGAGGAGGCATTGCGTCTTCCGAAACCCACCAAAACAAATCCCCCAACACAGGCGACAACATAATGGTAGCCGGCCTCGCCTTCCAAGTCTTCACCCTCTTGATCTTTATGCTCCTCTGCGCCGACTTTGCCATCAACACTCTCCGCCGGCACAAGACCCTTGGCGCCTCCGCATTCAACCAAAATCCACTCTTCATCCAACTGCGTTCAAAATGGCAGTTCAAAACTTTCCTCGGGGCTCTGACTTTGGCTACGATTTGTATTTTTTGGAGATCTGTTTATAGAGTTGCGGAATTGAGTGAAGGATGGACGGGTCATTTGATTAGACAGCAATGGCTGTTTGTGGGGTTTGAGGGCGTTATGGTTATTGTGGCTTGTTTTGCGCTGAATTTGTTTCATCCGGCGGTTACGTTTAAAGAGGGAATGGTTGGGGCGGGGGGTGTAGGGAGTGGGAAGAAGAGGGCGAGGGAGGAGAGGGAGAAAGGGGAGGGTGCGGTTAGTGGAAGTGGGAGTGCGAGTGCGAGTGAGGTTGATGGGGTAGTGAAGCCAGGTGTTTAGATGATGAAGAGATGTTAGATTTTGGGTAGGGTTGATGGATGATAGATACCAGGATAGATTATTGGGAAGGAGTTTTTCGATGAGATGATAGATGAGAAATAGAGTTTGATACAGGATAAATTGTCTCTTAAGTTTCCAATCTTGGCGAGGCTGTATTTCAGATGAGGCTCAACTGAAATAGATCCTTGTCAAGATTCACACTGGCCGGCCAGGAATCACAGTACGGATCCCATTCAGTACGCGGAGCATCCCTCATCTGTACCATCCTCACAACCGGCACTTCCCTCCCCCTTTCAGAACACCACTTCCCCAACTCGCTCAAAAAAATAATCATCATATTCGGCCTTGCACACGCCGCATATCTCTGCCCCCGCTGACTAGTAAACTTGCATCCCGATTCCCAAACTTTCACCATCTTAACAATATTCTCATCGCGCAGACTTTCCTTCCTCCACCTCCAGCCAGATTCGCGGTGTCCCGAACACCAATTCCTCCAAATCTTCCAGATCTGTGAAATCAGCGCCGTAGTGTTTGCAGACTAGGTCGTATAGATGGTTTTCCCGGATGCAGAACTTGCAGAGCCGGTAGCGGCTATTGACGATTCGCGCGCTCCATGGCCTTAATGAGTATTTGTGAGCGGGACTTGTATTTTTTGCAAGGCGGCTGGGAGCATGTGACCGAGATTTCATCGGGCCAGCCGGCGGTGTAGTAGTGTGGCATAATCCATTCGAGAGCAACGGTGTCTTTGTGGGTGTTGAATGAGAAGCATAGCTTTGGTCCGACATGGACTATCACAAACTCCCTCAACGCAACGGAGCTCGCTTCGCAATTGACGGCAAAGAAGCATTGGGTGGTTGATTTGATGTGTTCTAAGACCTTGTCCCGGTGCATAACTTGCTTTACAAAACTTGCGCAGTTGTCTTTCCTTTTAGATTTTCATATCTTTGGCGTCGTATAGCTCGAAATCGAGGATGCGGGGTCGAGGATACAGTGGCCCCATATTTGGAGCGTATCTCGGTAGGGAGGCGCGGGAACGTATGGAAGGTTGGTAGGATGGACTGCTGAACCATCCGCGGCTGGGTGGTTGGCATATCTTCATTTTGTGTTGATGTTTATGGGGAGTTGTTCGGATGGGGGAGAGAAGAAGAGATTGTTGGGATTTGGGAGTATGGCGTTCGATACCATCCTCTTGCTTCGATGTTTCACGCACAATCGTACTTGGCCCCAGAACAAGAAAGCCTAATAAAATACTGTTTAGTATTTGTACCAATTCAAAGCGCTAGAATCCTCACCCGCTCAAACTTGAGGCGACGGTCACAGCCGATTCCGAGCGTGAAGGAGACCTGCTTTAGTGAACGCTCAGTTCGACCGAAGTACTACATTCGATGTGGCTATGCAACTGTGACTCCTTGTCGTTTAGAGAGGTAACTAACAACTCATCTTGGATGGTGACGGCTGCAGGGTTTTGCACAGAATGAGTCATCTTCCACAGAAAAAGCTGTCTTCCGTACAACCTTCACATCAGTATTTCCATCCCTCTAGCCTCGCAGGAACTGCCCATCTCCCTCATGAACTCGTCTGTCTACTCAGACTTACTACATATGACGTCCCTCCCCGCCTCGATCTCAACACCAGACTCCAAAATCTTAACTACCTTTGCTCCCCTGGGCGCTAGGTCCGTTGATTCCAGTTCCAGTTATAAGCTAGAACAACGATAATCTCCTCCAAGTTCTCAGAACCTGGTCTCGCAACGATATTGAATAAGTCATAAAATTCGTGCTCCAGAATGCGGAGCTTGCGAAGACGATATCGATCATCGATTATTTCCGTCCAAGTGGGGTTTCTCGCTGAAGGTGTTATTCCCCCATATCGTAAACCACCATCCACCAACGGCTCATATTTATAATAGGGATTCGAATGTATGACGGCAGCAGTATCAGGCATGTGCTTGCTGATCAAGTCTGGCCACCCAGCAGTGAAATGTTCGGCTCTCGTAGACCATCTTACGTAAACGGTATCTTTGCGGGTGTTAAACACAAAAGAGACTTTCAGCCGGATATGGACCACGACGTAGGATTCAAGGACATATGAGCGCGCTTCGCGATTGACTGCCAACACAGTTGGGTGATTCAGCTGTCGCAGTCTCGGAGTGAATGTTGGCATGTGAGGGAGATGTCTTGACGATGGTTGAAGGGGTTGCTGTCACGAAGCTCGATTACGATACGGCGTGGCTCAGGCTGGCAATACCCCAAAAATAAGGCGGATCTCAACTCAAAAGGAAGATGAGAAAAGGGATGAAAGGTCTGGGGCGGAATGGTCGTCATTTTCGTGGAGATGTTACAGTAGTGTTTTTGGAAGGGGGCGCGGTTGGAGCTTATTCACGAAAGTCGCGTCGGCTGCCAGGGGCCCCACAACCACGCCCCCACGCGTCCATCCACCTCATACAGTCAAACTTGGTTATATCGGATCAAAAAATCAGGGCTTTTCATTCCCATATAACCAAGTTTCCGATATAGACAAGTATTACTAAGCAGATTAGGGGGGTCTTGGCATTTGTTTACTATGGGCCAGCTATATAAAATTGATGAATTCTCCCCTAATTAAGAGCTATTCTGTTTGTCCCAAAAACTATCTAAAGTAGCTTGCTATAAAGAACCTTGATATCTCTCAGCTAAATCTCTCTCAAAACTCCGCAACGTCTTCAAAAAAGCTCTATTTGAGTATCGATACTTCTCCTCGTAGCGCCTTAAAATATATAGCGCTTGTAAAGCTTCCTCGTATGTCACTAGAGGCAAAGGCTTTAGATAGAGCTAATCTTCTTCGTCTTCCAAATCAACCTCCTGTTGTGTATTTTCCTTTATAATCTTATTAACAAGCTCTTCAAGCTCCCTATGATTATCGACTCGTTCGCTCTAAGGACCACTATAGGGAGAGATATACTTGTGTATATTAGGGACCGACTGAATGATGCCGCGCTATCTCATTGTATAGAGAAGGTTCCGCATTGAATCGATTGTCTCTTCAGATTTTGTCTAAATATCTGTAGGAGGGGCTGGAGAAGCACTAAAATCAATACATTGGCTCCGCCGCCAACAAGACTGAATAGTTGCAGGTGTGACATCTTATTCCCATGCTTGAATTCCCCATTCGATTGCTCGTAATACATGTATCTCTTCAGACAGATTCTTGCCTTTATCGAACGTCTTTGCTATAAACATAACAAATTGCTTCTTAACGTGTGTCTTCTAGTTGTGAATAATGCCTTGATCGAGAGGTTGGTATTCAGACGTTACATTTGGAGGGAGGAATATAATCTAAGGACTATTAGCTAATATCACTAAATACAAGGATATACTTACTTTCGTGTGTATAAGCTCTCCCTTTTCCATTATTTGCTTAACGCCTAGTTTATGCGCTGAGAAGTTGTCTATCAACAACAATACCTTCTTATTTGCGCAACGTATTCGATTGTCAAACTAATAGAGCTATTTCTTTATAATCTGGTAGGTCATCCAAGCTAACTTATTACTCCTCCAAATAGCTCTAAGATAGTCAATCTCCCACAAGCCTCTAGCTCGAAAGCAATTTAGTCGTTTAGCTGTACCAATAAACCATAGGGGCAGCTTGTCAGTTCTTGACGCATTAGTACAAAAGTTAGCTGTAATTCGAGCCTTTGCCTTCTTTATTCCTTTGGCTTCGAATGTTGATAGAGACCGGTCTAGTTTTATCTTCCAATAGTAGCCTAATTCGTCTATGTAGTAAGTAAGCTCTAGTCTATATTCTCTTACTGCCTCTCGTATCTCCTTTATTATCTTCTCACTCTCATTATCTATTTGTGCTGATGCACCTTCCCTATAACGTCGTCTTTCCTTGAGTCTATACCTCCTTTTGAAACTATCTAACTACCCAATTGAGAACTTAGGAGCCTCTTTCCCAGCATAGCATAGAAGCTTGCCCTAGAACTCCTTTGCCTTCAAGACCAGTAGTTCACCAGTTGTTGAACCTGAATTAGGGTGCCGATCGTATCGAACCTGCCATTCAGCCAATGCCTCCTCCAACTCCTTATATTCCGGTCTGCGGGCTCTTGAAGATAAAAGGGTGAATTTCGATAGTTCTTAGTTATCCAGATAAGTGTATTTCAAGCTCAAATAATCTAATACTGTAGAAGAAGAAAGGACGCGATTAAACCTTTACTGGAACTATACAATTGCGTCCTTCTACTCTCTCTTCCCAAACGCGGGGTTAGCCCACCATTTGCGAAGCTCCTTACGCTCTTGATTCGTTGCTGTCTGACGGTTCTTTCGAATACCAGTAGGAGTATTTGATTTGCGAAGAGGAGTGATATCGGTCGATTTGTAAAGGCAACTGCTGTAGCAGCGCGCTGTTCCGGCGTTAGTATAGGCATAATAGAAGTCTCGAAAATCACACAAAAATATAGCTATTCTCGACTAAAACGCTGCTCTAGTTATATCGGAACACACCAAAAAAATCAGCTCTTGAGTCCGATATAGCTTATATCGAGAGATTCCGATATATGCTACAAAAATTTTTAGGTTCCGCGAGCTAAGCCGAATTAGGGAGGATTCCGATATAAGCCAGTCCGATATAACCAAGTTTGACTGTAATCAACATACTTACCCTCAGCGATTTGTTCACCACGACATTACACAAGAAGTCTTTTGCAATAAGTGGACAACTCCAGATGGAGAGGGTGTGTTAACACCGGGCAAGGAAGTCTCCAGTCTTTTACGGGTCTTTTGCCAGTAGCTTGAGGTCAGGGACTCTTGTAGAGGCAGTACGGTACCTCGATTAACGCCTTTGATTTCCACGTCGAGGAAAAGATACTCGAGGTTTCTTTTATTTTTTCCTGACCAATCAAGCCAATCAAGTGTCCCTCAGCTCTTCATGGTCTGGAAGAACATCTTTGCCAACCTACGACTAGTTGCATGCTGGACCCCAATGACATTCACCATGCCAGAGATTCTATCAATTTTCTGTCCAATCATCAAGGCTGACCAGGAATATGGAAATATTGGCTGCGATGCCTAAATTGATTTCTTCAGTATCTGGGCGCTCTTTCCAGGGCATTCACCAGCCAGTCCGTTGGTGTGACGGGCTACGCTATTGGGCCAAACAGCATACGAGAAGAGGCAGATACTCGGGATGTGTTGTCAACCGGCAAAATATGCTGCCTTGATATTCGTATAAAGAGTTACCCATTCCCATCATCACAATAAAACCCCCGAGCTCATTCCCCACAACGGTCATGCAGTCGTTCGTTTTCTTGCTCCTGCTACTCCCTCTCTTTGATTGCGTCGTCGAAGCACAAGGCTCTATACAATTATTTTCAGACAACGCGTGCAACTCTCCAGACGGATCATCCATTTCATTAGTGGCAGGGTCATGTTATGAAACGAACCAGGCCGTCGCAATTGGTTTACTGTCGTTACCTTCGTGTGGCAGTGGCAATGCCGTTCTGGTCATCTCTGATCTGAACGAATGCAAGCGACCATCCATATCACCAGTGAGCAGTGGAGATATTGGAACGTGTCTATTCTTTCCATCAGGGAATGCAATTGGATCCACGGCTTTCGTATGCGAGGGGGATGACACCATGATCTCGAATATCCCTTCCGCTACTTCTCAAACGCCATCAAGCGCCGTCGGGACCCTCACTACTAGTTTTCGCAGCCAGTCTTCAGTCGCCCAAAGCGCGTCCACATCAACAACCGTAAATTTCCTCAAATCAACAACGTCGTCGCCTACAATTGTGACATCTCCGACGCCGCAGCCATCTTCGGGGCAAGCAATTCGTCATCCACCGGCGACCGAATTTCCCTGGGCATCGGACTGGGCCTCGGGATTCCTTCTCTTATTATTGCTATCTTAACATGGTGGAACGGCTGGATACCCAAGCTTACAGGACGACACGTGTATGTCGCCAGTGATGGTCGGCCACCAGATTACGAGAACGGACGGCATTGGTATCAGATTTGAGACGACTCGAACATCAGTTTTGCGGTGCAGATTATTCTCGAAGAGTTTTTTGGTGGACAGAAAATCGCGATTGGGTGCTGTGCAAGGCTGGAGAAGGCCTGGAGGACGGAGATGGTGCATCGTGGGGGCGGGGTCGCCGACTTGGCCTCCTGAGAAACGGGCGCCTAGAGGTACAGCGAACATGATATCAGGCTGCGAATGGGAATGATCTCTTTATCTAAAGCATTAATTGTAAGAAAGCCACAGCAAGGCTGAGTGGAATGGTTCGCCAAGACTTGATAGCTTTTAATCAGGAGACAGGTGTGTTCCGACGTTAGTCACCACATGTATTTTCTCGAGCATGGATTGTGTCAAGACCGCAGTAACAGTGCTGAGGCGAGACTTTCACTAAGGCTGCTTGCTGCTCAAGCAAGAGATCCACATTTAAGAGGACAAGCTAGTGGCTCATAATTCCATCATGCTGTGTTTTTAGTCGTATCCAACTTTCTCGCGAAAGCTCCCCTACGAACACACACTCAACCCTTTATCGAGAGAACATCTCACGATGTCATACAGCACCCTCTCGCCTGCCTACTATACATCCTCCACCTACTACACTCCACCCACTTCCACATCCCCTCTCTTTGGCGGCGTCCCCCTCGCCACTCCCTCCGGAGCAAGCGCCCAAGGGTCTATCTTCCTCTACCAAGCATCATACTGCGAAACACCGCTCTCCGACTCCGCAACTCCCTTACCTCTCGACACATGCTTTAACACACCCAATGCCAGCATCTCCGGGGTCTCTATCTCGTCTCTCCCCACCTGTTCTGATTACGGCACTGCGCTACTGATGGTTTCCAATCTCGTGGACTGTGAGAGTAGTACCAGTGCAGATACCGGTTTGTCGGGGCGGTGTCAGTACATGAGCTCTGGGGAAGGGGAGGAGGAAAGCGGGGCGATTATCAAGAGTGTGGAGTTTGTGTGTTATGGGTCTGGTGTGGCGAATGTTAGTGCTGGCACTGGGCCGGTTGGGGAGGGTAGTGCGAATGTGAGATTTCGGCCGTGGAAGGGGGAAATTTTGGGGGTGGTGATCATGGCATCGTTGATTGCTGTGTTGTGAACTTGATATTCGGTAATTTTTATTTGTACGGGGCAATTAGCCCAGTTAAAAGGACGTAGGAGAACGCAGACGGTACGAACACCCTTCAAGTTATACAAGGAAGGGCATCTGAAGTTTCGGTTCTAGAGGAGGGTGTTCCAGAAGGAAAATACGGTTGCTCTCGAGAAGTTGGATGTGGCGAAAGAGAAGAAAAAGGCTGAAGTCCACACGATGGTGATCATCGACGCTGCTAAGGTCAATCAAGTACAAGATGAACGAATATGATGGCGAAGGAATATTTGAAAGGATGGCATCTAGGATGGAGACAACGAGAACTGAAACTCATCACCTAACAAACGTGGTTCCCTTGCTGGCGAGAAAGAGAGTTTCATTATCACGATTATTTGTGACTAAGAGCCTCTGGATCTAATCGCATTAGGCATCCCCCGGGTTAGCTCGCTCACTTCCCTGATCCCAAGTCCAGAGCAACATCTCTAACACAACATCACTCACTGCCTGACGTTCGAGCGTTGAAGTTATATTACTTGCAAAATAATGCCCATTTGTTAGCCTAAAGCCTTCCTGCGCAAGACTCTACCAGAAAAATACTTGTTCCTTTTGCAGACTTAATAAGCATGTTGTGGTTTCAATGTCCAGCGAGGGATTCGCCTTTGGCGATAGCTCGCTAAATTTACAGGGTTCTTCAGGGAGCACCACTGCCGATTTTTAAGTCCTTGTGCAGCTCGATAGAGTTATATGATAATTCCAAAATTCAGTATTCAGATATTTCAATTACTTATTAGCGTAGGTAGATAATTGCAAGAAGTTTCAAGCCCGTTGTTTTGCTAAAATACAGCTGGGGACCTGATGTTGTGGCCTCGCATTATTTCTGCCTGTTGCGCCCCATTTTATCAGTCCACCACAACACCAAAAATCCAAAATTTTCTCCCAACTCCAACAATCCATTCCCCGATGATTGTGACCGAAATTATTTGCCATAGACTTTGTTACGTTAATTATCGCAACCCAAAAATCGCGCGACAAAAAATAAACGAATTTAGAACATCAAAAAATTTAGGTCCGGGGTTCTTACAGGGATCGGATGGCTGTGGGTGGTTAAGCGAGACCTCTTCCCCTTTCGTCGAGACAACACCACTGTTTAGAGGCATTGTGATGCAAAAAAATTCTTGGGTTTTGGCGATTGGGGTATTGGATGGTTAAGCGAGGTGAAGAACGTCGAAATGTTGAGGTTTGAAGGGGTTATGGGGAATTTTGGAAGGATAAAGGGTTTTTATACATTTTTGACCCGCGCAGTCACGTATTTAGTGGGGAAACTAGTTGATCGGGAAAGGACACATACGGGAGATATGGGAGAGAGTGGAGGAATGCCAATCGGGGCTTGAGATGTGACGGAGCCGATTCTAACTTCATTCTTCACCGGTGAGGATGCTGGATTCACGTGAGGAAGGGAAGGCCATGGTCTCACAGGATCATGGAAGCCAGTGGCTTGATCATACATCAGATAGCATGAGCCTGCTTAGTAAGTACATCGCTATCCTCTGTCGTGATCTTGGAACAGGTTCTACTCCCTCTTCGTCCCAGCTGTTCTTCATCCTGGAGTAGTATGCTCATGTTTAGTGGAAGTCGAATGGCCATAACGCCACTCAACAAACTAAACGCATCTCAGCAGAATGCTCGTGACTCGTTAGAATTAAATGGCATTTCGGTTGTCCAAGCAGAACCTCTTCGGTGTCGGTCGACGCTCTCATGCCTACCTGGCCACAGTTTGGGCTTTGCGAACATAGCAGCCGGTCATTTGAGAAGCGAAGAAATTTGCCAATGATGGTAGAAACCCCATTACCAGTATCCATAGCTTCATCGCACTATTCCTGATGGGAAAGGCCCCTCTTCCTGTTGGATAGTCACGTGCTCATTGTGTGACACACCGCCATGCGTTCGAAAATATGGGAAATCTCTGGAGACTTATAACAGCTCATCTGGCGCTTGCAGCAGAGTCTGCCAGAACGTGAAGAGGTTGGAGATGAAGGGCGTTTTCGGGTATCGTCTCATCGTCTCTACCCCTTTCAAATTGTTAGTCAATTGAGGAGCAATATGGAAGTAATCCTGAAAATACTACGCACCGGTTTACGTATACAACATAATCCTCCTCAGCAAGTACTCCGGAGTGGACTCTCCTCAGATGCGACCTGAAGTTGTCCATTCTTGGCCAACTTTTATTGGCAGATTTGCAATTCGGAACGTGGCACCGATATTGTCGAGGAGTCAAATCTCGACTTCCACGTAGGTGTATCGATTTCAAATGCCGCTCTAGATCTTTGGCGGTGTTGAATCCGTCTGTTCTGGTGCATCCAGGCTGGTTACAGCGATAGAGCTGTGTGTGTAGAAGAATATGTCTCCTGTTCATGATTAGTTGACATCCAAAAAAGAAGATTTGGAGCTTACGTTTTCTCTGTTCTGTTTCTCACTGTGCCTTTACAGTTGGGGCATTCTTGGGGAAATAGTTCAAGCACATGATCCGGAGCAATGCTCGTGGGGTTTTGGAAGGAAGGCTGCATGGGCGTCTCTTTGTTTGACGTACTGTCAGAACCAAAGTCATGTGAATCAGGTATTGTAGATTGCATTGGCGCGGGTTCTTTTGGAAGTTGTATCATTGGGCCAGGGCCGAAAATCTGGTAGTTATGGAGGGATTCCGTTAATGCGGGAAAAGACGACTTGGCGGGGGAGTTCCCCGGTTCATGGGGAGGAGAATTTAAAGAACCCCAGGATGAAGGTGCGTCGCCAATAATTCTGCGAGCTAGATCGCGGACGTCTTCCATTTTGCCGGTCATTCTGTGCCCTATCACGGAGAGAGCGGTCCTGATGAGCTGTTTCTCATCGTCGTTTGAAGAACTCAAAGAATGACCGTCGCCAACGATTTTGAGGGCCAGTTCGTGGACATCTTCCATCTTGCCGGTCATCTTGCGCCCCAGCACAGAGAGAGCAGTCCTGATGAGCTGTTGCTCATCATCGTCCACATACTTGAAGAAAGCTTGCTGTTTAGGAATTGGAGGCGTTGGGTGTGAAAAAATGGTCGTTGGCGATTTGGAAGTCAAGCCTTCCATGGTATTTAGGTGTGTGTGATTAACTTGCTCCGCTGGTTGGATATCCTGTTCCGCGGCGTTGGCAAGTGACTCGAGACTGTCATAAGACGTCGTGTCCAGGTCTTGTCCAACGAGGATTTTCCTGGTGATCAAATCAGCTCTCCCAAATGCAATTGTCTAAGGAATAACTACTGACAGAGGCGTTCGACCGCTTGATGCAGCAATAATTTTGAGAGGCAGGCTATTGTGCTGAATGTGCTTATTCACGTGCTGAGCAGAGTCAGCAAGTGCTTTGAACCTGGGAGCGGATTGAACGAGCTTCGGCTTTCAGAGGGAAAGAAGACCGGAGATCTCAATAAGGTCAATTTTTCTATCAGATACAACAGAAAAGTCGAAACTCTCCCACACTCACCTTTCTCAAAGCAGCTGCGGTTTGGGACCAAGCTTTGCAGCCCCGAAAGCGACACTGTCGTTCACACTTCTCAATCACAATTTCACCACTTGATGGCCAGTCATCAGGATGATAGGTATGGTTTTTTCCGCAGGGTGTATACTGAATGTCACCAAGCAGGTCAAAATTTTGATTGTGAGCTTCCGAGTGTGGTATCCGCGAATGGTCCATTGTGAGCCGAGCCCGATCCTCTCGTGTTCGGAGATGTCGAGTTGTGACAATAATTTGTGCTTGAAAAAATTCTGTGAAAGTCTCACAGTATATACGGAGCAAAAACTTTCTCAATGTGGGAGCTGTTCAACAAGATGTGTAAGTGCGAGAGACGAAGTGGGAGGAAAAATAAAATGGGAGCTGGAGGACGACGCGAACCTGCAGGGCGAGGCAGAAACATCGAAGGGGATTGGTAAATTTCTGGTAAGAAACCGGTAAATGTAGTTCGCAAGTTTGCCTCGCCCAATGGGCCGCGACCTCAGCCTCACAGCCCGCCATCACACCTCCAATCGCTGGCGAACTTGCCGTCCGTAACTGGGACACATGATGCAGTGTTGGCATAAATGGCCCCCACCATCGCGTTGAAACGGCTAGAAGTCAGCCTTGTGATGCGCTCGGGTTTTCAGCCTTTGCGCTCGTAGATCTCACCAGACTTTCAAGGAAGTCCATTCAGTTAAGGAGAATGACAAATGTGATTTTTCTTGTCTCAATCGAGATAATTGCAACGATTCTCTACTTTGAAATTTCTAGAAAAGGTCTAGGTCATGAGAATGAGATCCCAATTACTCAGTTTCTCTTCTTTCAGTCAGGATTCAGTGCGGAACCGGTAAATTCTCAGACTTGGCTTCAGAACTTCCTCATGATATTTCGCCATTCATAAATATCGCCTCCTGTGTCCTTCGATCAACATGAAAATGACAATCGGACAACTCGTACCTTCCAACATTTCAATTACTTTCAATCGGATTTCAGTTAACTATTCCCCTTCCTCAAGCCATGCGTTATCAAGAAAACAGCAGCACCAATGCCTCTCCTCCCTCCGCATCGAGTACCAGCATCACTCTACCCACGAAGGATATCAATCGCATCACATCAAGCTCAACACTTTACTGCACTTGGGAGCTTCAGCTGTTGAGAATCGAGATCATTTTGCCGATCAGCAGGGGGAATGCTCCCATCGCTGAGAATCAATCGCAGACTTCCCACTCAGGTATAGACGGTACCTGCTCCCTTCATATCCAGTACTGACTCATGTTCCTCTCAGGCACAAACTCAGTTCAAGATACACCCGAAGCCTCATCACATCAGTCGACGGTAACTGAGGTCCACCAAAAGCGACACACCACAAGCTGTTCTTCAACCCGCACCCATGCCTTCTCAAGGTCCCACTCCTTCATCTCGAATGGCGCGACGGCAGAGGATGATTTGATCATGGACGGCCCTCCCACCAGATCCGACGAGTGCTTCGCTCATATGGGTTCCCAATTCGATACTGGTTGCTTTGACGAGGATGTGGATGTTGCAATCGATGGCTTCGAGCTCTCATGCGACGAGCTACTGATGGTGGACGGTAGGAATGGAGAAATTGTTCAAGATCACTGGTCAGGTTTCGAGCCGGTTTGAAGAGATGGTGAGGGTAGGAGAGAATAAATAATGAGGTATAGACTCCACGAGAAAGTAATTCTCCCCATGAAATTATCCTACTCGAAAAACGATAGCAGGAGCTTTCTCATGTTTATTTTAATTCTCTGCTCATCCGTCCAACCACCACAACCCAAACCAAGTTCGACCTCGGGGTGCAATAGGAACATTCTCAACCGCGAATAGACTTTCTGACTCCTAATATTCCGAGTGAGAATAACACTAGAGTTCAGCTTTGCCTGCAGACTGAACGATTCTATAACCACCCCGTTCCTCTAATCTGAAAAAAGTGGCGGTGACTTTAGCAAATGGTGGGAGCCAAGAAAAGCCCGATTCGCCAGCTGAGCCCGTGACCGGGTCGACAAATGCGAACTGATGAGGCAACAGGTCGCAATCCTGCCATACCCTCCCGGAATTGAAACTAATGCTTAGAAGTGCCGGGGGCACAAGACAAATCTTTGGGAAGCAGATCGGAGGAACTAGTGAAGGAAGTAATACCGGGTGGTCCTTGGAGTCGGGAATCTTTCGATTTGTTCGGTTGATGGAGGCCTCCTGGAAGAGATATAGGTACAAGCACTGTTAATGGCTAGCTACTGAAGCAAGGTCTATCGCTGAATCCTTTTACTGCGCTTTATGTTTCGTCACCGGTAAAGTTTTGCACACACCGCATTTGGCAGTACAAGAAACTGATAAGACGTTTGGTGAGAGAATATTCTGCCCAAGAGGGTGAGTGCAAAACTTTACCCCCTGTACCTCGGTATAGTAAAATGTATGAGAGGATGATTAAAAAGTATATTTGATAGAATTTGAAACTTTGGCGCAGACTACTAAAAAATTTGGGATGTAGTTGTGAGGCAGTTTGAGGTTTTTGTCTGATGTTCTTCGGTGGGATGAGGCGAGTTGAAATTGTGCATTTCTTGTGGTGCTCCTCAGAAACAAAACGACCGGTTATTGCACTTCCTGCCTTTGGTCTCTCCGTGAATCTGGGGCAGCGCAAATGGATATCGCCGACTAGATATCTGTATTGTCCATTGCGCGTTCGACCAGACCAGCAAGAGCTTGATGAGGAAGTGAGGGGTTCACAACATGGTGTTCAGTGTCGAATAGGAAGCCAGCTGTATGCTATTCCTCTCTTTGCTGGCTGTTTGTGCAACCTCGCTACACAACAAGACACGGTAACTCCGCTGCGTTTGGGAGATCCGCATCTGAAACGCGAATTAGCCGGCAAAGCCCGATTTCTTTTCTCAGCCTTGTCCCCGCAACAGAATTGTTCCTGGACTCACCTAGGATGTCAGAATGAATTGCGCAAGAACCCCGAGGCCCGCTATCTGAACACGAACACAACTGCGAAGCTTCCATTTGCGCCTTTATAGGCCGCACAGAACTGCAACTAAATGCCTCAAAGAGACTTGTTTATATCGCTATCATCAGCATGCCGAGTGCTTCAGAATAGCCCCTCATTCCCAAATGTTAGCTTCGGAGTGTGTCAAACTGTCTTGGAAGACTTCAGTCCCCATCTTTTATCTCAGCCTTGCCAGCAGGTTGGATATGTTCTGTGACTCATTGAGAGCCTCATGATGGCTCTTCATATCTAGTTGCCTTGACCCAGCTCTTACGCGAGGGTTAGGATATTTCCAGAACGCGATAGCTCAGTCGCTCCATAAAGGGAAAAAGTCCTGGCTCGCGTCACTTTAAGGCAACCCCGGATTTATATGAGAAAGGAAATAGCCAGTAGTTGGACAAAATCGGCAGCATCCATGCAAAGACGACCAAATTTTATGCGACCCAAATGTTTTGCAACCGATGGCGGAACACAACCTGTCCAACCAGCATCCATTTAACAGGGCGCATTCAATTCATTCGGTCTTTGAACATGTAACACCTCTACTGTGACAGCACCCTTCTCTTTGCTTCAATCATGGTGCTGCTGAAATAGCAGACATTGGCTACCCATCGAGAGGCTGGGTATGCCAGGAAAGACCTGGTTAATTCTCAGGATTTGTCTTGCACCTGCCTCTCTGATGTCCTTTCCGCTGTCCATATAACCCCCTTCTCCCCTCGATCGAAATGAAAGTTGAACTCAAAGCAGCGGAAAGTTTTCAAGCCTTCTCATCATCATTCTCCACCTTCTTCCAATCACTTGCAAACCGGCCCATCAGCCATGCAGGTTCAAGGTATCAGCGGCAATGATGCCTTTACTACCTCTTCGGCACCCCAGCCAACCAAGCGCATCTCACATTCAGCATCGAGCTCAGATGTTTCCAACACAGAGGGTAATCAGTCTCTTGGAATCGTCATCACCTTGCCAACTCATAGCGCTAAGATAAGCCGAATGATCTTTGACAGTCAATCTTCGGCCTCCTCTTCAGGTATGGACCACCCACCACTCCCCACCACCTCCGATGCTGACCAAAGCCCTATAAGAAGGAGATGAGCCTCAAGATACGACTCAAGCCTCGTCGGAGCAGTCGATGGTAAGTGGTTCCCAACACGACCACATCGAAGAGAGTGACTCCTTGAATGTCAACTTTTCCACCACAAGTCTTCCTTCTCTCAACTTGGACATCGACGAGTCGGACAACAAGACGACAGACAACCACCCCACCTCCTCGGATGACTCTTTGTTCTATGTTGGCGCGCAGTTCGAGGCAGGGCGCATTCAACCATATGTGAACACAAGCATCATCGATTTTGAGCTATCATGTGAGGAGGTATTGATGGAGGATGGAGTGACAGGAAGGGTTATTGAAGAGCCACTAGGGCTTCTCTCGAGGCAGGTTGGACTATTACGAGTCGCAGAATAAGTGCTGGGACATAGACGAAAGAAAAATATATAATTCTTCCAAACTTCTGCTGCCCCTAGTACCCCCGCCACTTTGCAGGGCTGCTATGTGGTCACCTTGTGCAATGCAAGGATGTAAATCTTCTTATATAAGCTTGATCGTCTTCTTCTCCATCCCGCCAAACCATGTTTTGCCAGCGGAATTCAACATGAACATTCCCAAACGCTCATATGCATCCTCAGCCGTAGCACTTCGGGCTAAGACTACTCCAGCATTGTGTTTCGTCTGCAACCCGAAAGTTTCAACCCCTTGCATCTTAATCCATATACCTGTCGTGGGAGTCATTGAGAATTTCAGACGAGGACGATCGAAAGTGTCGAGAAAGGCCCCACCTATTACGCTTCCAGTAGTGTTGCGGATGTCCAATTTTTGTACCTCACCGAATATCTGCTTATTTTGCCGGAACTCATGAAGGCGTGCAAATGGACCACGCATTGAGATCCAACCATCTGCAACCTCTCCGTTGATATCAAGTCCCGCCGGGGTGATACTACAATTCTCTAGTCGAGCGAAGTCTTCACCTTCTCTTGGCATGTTGTTGACTCCTCCATCAAGTGAAGCCCATGACCACGAAGGCGCCCGATAATCAGGTGGCCGCATAAGTGATGCGAACACATCAGCCCGCCAGAGTAAGTCGTTGCAAATTGTGTGCTTCCAGAGCCCAGCAATATAGGAGCACTGGCCATTAGACTGAATCGTCTTGACTAGGCCACTAAGTGCGGGCAGCTTGTCTGTTATACGAGTGGCTGCAAAATTGCTGTACTGAGTCACAGTCCGAGGCCAGATTGTTCCCAAAGTCGCTGAATTGAAAGTCGTGAGCGAGCGAGTAGTCTCAGGAGACGGTGACCCACTTTCCGTCTTGCTGCACGTTCGGCACTGCCACGAAATTTCACTTGTACCATAGGTTACAACCCTGCTTGAGAGAATACGCTCCTGCAGTGCCCAAGCACGCTTGTAAAGAGGTTCATGGAATATAGAATTTCGAGTGGCTGAAGCCCGAGGAGCAGAGAGGTAAAGACACCTCGAAAGGGGAAAGTCGCCTCGGTGTATCGGAACGTATTTACTCAACCATCTAGGGTGAAAAATCCCATCATGAATACTGCCTGCCCTTGCGGCGGCTATTGTGACAGTCGCATTCCCATATATGTCCCCCATCATTCCAGATTGTGTTTGCCAGTCTGCCCTCGCCTCCTCATCAGAGCCTTGTATGATGCAAAGAGCGTCTACCCAGAGATACCGCAGACCTAGCTTGCGAGTAATAGTGATTGCATCTTCTATAGTCTGTGGAAGTGATTGATCGTCCACAGATACGCCGCCCATATGAATACGTTCTTTCCTTTCTTCGAGCGTTGCAGAAGTAGTGGTGTAATTCGGTGAGCTTCCCCAGCAGTAACTTAAGGCGACGTAACGTCGATGGAGGGTGGAGTATGAAATCGGAGTAAATTCCGGTGTATCAGTTATAACCAAATGGGGATCTTCAGATCCATCTACAGGCCCAACATCAATGAGTCGAGTAGGAATAAAGCTTGAGGTATTATGGCAGAGCTCATGAGAACCATAACAAGCAGCTAACCAAAGTTTAATGATCGCATAACTGGGGTCTGAGGATGACCATTCATTGAGACGTTCTTTGAAACCACCCGACCCCGGGGTCCCTGTGAAATGTTAGTCCGCGAATGGACAAACACCAATAAACTGAAACAAACCATAATCTTCTGAGAGCTCAAGTTCCGTGAAATTCATCTCCGTAGAGAACTTATCATCATACCAACCAATCTTTAATACTTCTGGACTAATCTGTTGAAAGCTAGGATGCTGATGATTACCCAGTTGAAGGTTAGAATGTTGAACAGAGAGTCTAACACGGGCTGAGCTTGTATCAAATTCACTCTCTTCAACGGGGGCCCCATTACGTTCTCGCTGGATAGCCTCCCATATCAGAGAGCATAACTGGCAACTCTGTGCTACAGTTTGTAAAAGTGTGAGCGATTTGTAATGGGGGAAGCCTCTCGATCCGGACGACACAATGGCATCAAAGGTAATGTTTCGACAAATATTACAACTCATAACGAAGAGGCGAGCCGGAACTTAGTTCGATGTTGATGGAACAAGACGGTTTGAAGATTTCAGGCAACGCAGCGGCTATCCTGAGATCACGAGTCACGAGTCGGCTAGAGGTGGCTCCAGCCGCTCGGCCACTACAGCGAATAAGGGAGGTTGCTCCGGTTGTCCTTTGGGGAACATGTTTCCACTTGGGATTTCAAGGCTTGTTGAAGCAATCACGTCCTGGCAGAAAATGCGTAAGAGAACCTTGATGCCGATAATATTGTATCTATGCCTATACACTTTTATTTTATCATACAAATTTTCCCCGTCATACCTTGTACGCCATTCACTGGATCTTCTTTCCTGAAGTCGTCAATTTCAACGGCACAGGCTTACTCCACAACCACAACGCAACAAACGCCACCCATCCAGTCACCGTAACACCAATGCCGGCAATCCAAGGCCAGGCACCGCTAATGACCCAACTCCTTGGCCATTCATTGTGCGCGAAGTGTCGGACTGTGACTGTGTTCTTCTCTTCGACGTTGGAAAGGAAGGGTCGCTTGTAGTTAACCTTGAAGTTGAAGATTCCGTGTTGGTCTGGGAGCTTGAAGCTCGTGGTGTAGATTGCGGAGCTTGGGGTAGTGGTCAAAAGCTTGAGCGGCAAACGGTGGAAGGGCGAGAGCATGGAGAATTCGAGTTGGAGCTCGTCGCCAGCTACGGGAACGAAAGGCTCCCAGGTGTTCCAAGAGTATTCGGAAAGCTCAATTTCGTAGGTCTGCATGACTGATTAGTTGGGTTCCCCATCAGCCATGTAGAGGTTACTCACCACGTCGTTTTTCACTCTGTAGATCTTTGGGTTGGTGATGTTGCTCTTCACACCACCTTCATTAAGGAAATGCTCAATCATTCCAACTTGCAAGACACCAATCTCGTTGAAAGTCCAACCCGTAACCTCCTTTGCGAAGGCTTGGTTGACAGTCTTAGTATCCTTTCCATTGCTGCGCCTGACCTTCCCATCGAACCAAGTATCCTCCAACATTTCTGCTGCCCCAATAACAGTGAAGCGTGCTGAGTTTCTTGCCTGCATCGTCGTGATGAGAGACAATTGTTGGCCTACCGCAAATGGATCTTCCACGCCTTCGATCTCATCCTTGGGGTTGTATGAGTATGCGGTTCGAGGAGCTCGAAGGATAGGAGTCAACAATGGACTAGTATTACCCATAGTCTGTCCAACACCTCTTGGGAAGGCAATGACCTCGTCGCCCTTGCCATTCCCCCCAAAGAAGTTCTTGACATCTGGCCGGATCGCATCTGGTCTCGGGACGAGGAGAACGTCATGCTTGTCTGCCGCACTTAGGCTATCGTAGTTGAAGTGATCAACAACCAAGGCATTTCGATCTGTAGGAAGGTGGATGTCGAGTTCGAGGAGTAATGATACGAGCGCGGATGGTGTGGGGGTTGAGGAAGAAAGGGTTAGGAGGATGTTTCCGCCCGCATTGATGAAATCGAGGAGGATCTTGGGTGTGAGGTTTGGTCCAAGGCCTTGGTAAAGTTAGAAAACTGCCTTGGAATATCTGCAAGTGTGCATTACCTTTCGACTTGGGTGGTAGAATAAGGAGATGGTCATAAGCTCTCTCTCCCAAATGGAACAATTCAACATTCTCGCCCTTTGGCGATCCGTATGTGATTTTGAAGCCTCGTCCTACATTGCGCAATCAGTACCATTCTGCAAGCCATACGCATAGCATCAAAACATCCCATACCTTCTAGATCTGCCAGATACTTCGAATACTTTGACTTCTCAGCCAATTCCTCCAGAATCACCAACAAATTATTCCCACTGGAGCTTAATGCCTGGACAACACTGAGCAGGCCCAGTAATAGAAAGGAAAGTAACCACCTCATTGTCGTTGTCGTCGTTGATCGAAATCCTCTCTCACGTTGAATCGTGTGCGCGTTCTGGAGCTTCAGGAAACGTATGCAACGCCAAGACTCGGTGTGCCAGAGCTTCACGTGATGTGGTCCGAGCCTCGAACTTTGAACGTCGGATCTCGAATTTGGAGAATTCCAAGCCGCCGAACAAACCCACAACAGCACAAGATACTTGGAGAGGTATCGCAGACGGTCAATTGAGTGAGTAGTGTTACTCCTGAAGCTGCGACAGTGTGCTAATGTCTGCAGTCACGATGTCGTCCACCATTCCTCGATTCTTCTCGCAACCCTTCCGATACCTACGATGGGCATCCATTGAGAAGCCTGCCATCTTCTACTCCATTGTCATCGGAAGCTTGGGACCAGTGGTTCTTTTTGTAGTGCCACCGATTAGACATCGATTGGGAGATCCTCAGAGACCGCAGATTCCTCTCACATATCCAAGTAGGTTCATTCGATGCTGGGATCGAACTCGCATGGTTCAGGAGCAACGAAGGCTAACAAATCTTCTCTTCTACAGTTCCTTCTGGTCCGAGAAAAACGTTAAAGGGATACGATGATGAATGAGTTGGGAGCTGGGGCGGGACAAAGATCAGGGGAAGAGCATTGGTGTACATATTTGACGTCTTGAGAATGGAATAAATATTACGGGGGATGCATCCAAAATCATGCATATATCCTCATGATTCAACTGATTGGGAGGTCCAAATCACAGCATCAGTGCTAAGCCGATCTCCCTGTGTTTGATTAGAGGCGACTGGTCCTCTGCAATTCATGTAGACCCCGCTCTCCTCGAAAGCCGCGACGTCCCCAATTCCTATAATTCCTCATATTCAGCTCTGTTATCGTTCAACCAGTTCCTGGGTCGTTGAATATCGGCTCTAAGAGATCTCTCTTATGCTTTCCATGCACGTATAGCCTATAATCTCTGTATTGGACTGTCAGGCTCCAGATCCTCCGACATTTGTATTCTCGTGCAGGCCCGGGTCACTTTTTAACAATGTTCTCAAGCATCGTAGCATCCGCCCCCAAGGCCTCCGAACTCCATACCAAGTAACCACAGCTCTCCACTGCTCATAGGCACCTGGGAATACTGACACAACCACATCCCCAACCCTCATCGTCCTCGAAAACGCCATCCTCTTTAAGCGGCAGTCCCACCAGGCTCCACTTCGTACTACACGTGAACGCAAAGTCCTTCCCCATATCACACGGACTCATCATGGCAGCTTGAGAATGTCACAGGAGAGGACGGTCTTCCCAAAGTCATCATGAGGCAGGGTGACAGCATGATCATGCCAAAGACAACTGCTAGATTTATCTCCCGTGGAGAACACACTTCTTTAGTTTGGCAACATCATCTGACGAATTGGGCGAAATCAGACGACTCTTTGTTCGATATTCGTCCTCTCCATGGCTGACCCTTCTATGAATATCAGATATTGTCAACTGTTCAAGGGCTCCGAATTCCACATACCACGACCCAAAAACCCTGTTCGATTGCTCCGAGCTTTCGATTCACCCAACTCGATAGACAAATTTTGTCCACTTCCCCATTATTTGTCGCAGAGTCGGACAGCTCCCCTCAACGGCATAATCGATGCCAAGAGTAATTGTTCCGAGACATTCACAGCGCTCGCCTTGAAAGGGTGCCTTGTACGGTACCTGTTTCCACATCAAAAGACTGCAAATTTGGCTGAAGTTTGGATTAGTGATCTGTGCTGGAGAAATAAACCATCTTTCTCATATTATTGGACGGTAGACACTACTTTGAGGCTCGACATTGGATAGGAGGAGAAGCGAGCTGAGCTTCATGCAAGAGCTGCCTTGAAGGCATCAAATGTGACATGACGATGATACAATGAGTGAAAACCCTGGTGAAACTACAAATTCATTTCTGATTTATACTTTCCTTCAATTACTTCCCTTCTTCATTGCTTGGGATGCAGATGGCACACGAAATTAACACGGTATTCAAGCTGAATCTCCATTCTTCGAACCGAATTTCTGACCTCCATTTCTCTTACAGTCAACACATCTTCCTTGCTCAACAAACCATTTCAAAAATAATACCCCTCAAATACTAAGTCGGTGGAAGACTAAGTTAAGACATTCGTATCAATGACGAACATCAAAGGACCTTCTCAGATACCACCCAATCACCTCAAAATCTCATTCAGAGCCCCACGGCGCCGTCAATCACTTCCCCCCATCCCGGCATTCAGCCGCAACCAATCCTCCCACCTTTCCCTCTTCAATAAGCTTAAATCCCATCCCCTCGCATCTTAGCCTGATCAGGAAATAATTTTCCCATCTCGCTTCTATGGCGCTGGTTTGGGGCAAGATCGACGGCGGTGTGGCTTGGAAAGGGAGCGACCAGCGTCGATCCGCCCATAAATTATCGAAAAGAGCGTGCTGAGAAAATTGTTCGAGATATGAAGTGGTCGTATTGAGCTCGAAATGGGTAAGAGCTGTTGACAGCATTGGATCGATAAAGGTGATGAGTTGACCGGCCTGTCAGATGCGAGAACAACATGTGTGGGGACGTGGAGATGAACGAGGGCTTGGAGGGCTTGGAAATGTCCCGATGGCTGGTCCATGGCGTTAGTATTTCTTTATGTTTCCTGTTATCTTCCTTTCCTATCCCTTCTCCGATGCACGTTCCCCGCCGTCAGCGATGGTGACTATCCTCCCTTCAACATTGACAGCAATTAACACAAAGCAAAATGAAGACTCGACTCTCCTTCCTCATCGCAGCAACGCTCATACCTCAGCCCTCAACAGCATACTGGAAAGGCTTCAATATAAAATCCAACCTTGCCGACGGCGTAACGTGCAAGTCGCTCTCCGACTGGCGCGAAGATTTCGCCGTCATAACTTCCTTTCCAAATAAAATAAACTCGGCCCGCCTCTATTCTTCCTGGTATTGCAACACTTTGGCCAATGCGGTACCTGCTGCGATTTCGTATGGGAAAAAGCTTCTGGTCGGGATTGATGTATCGGGTGATTCGAATTATGATAATGAGAAGGGAGCCTTGCTCAGCGCGACTAATAAATATGGCTGGGATTGGATCGTAGCGGTATCTGTTGGGAGCGAGGATTTATATAGAGGCGATTCGAACGTCTCTACCCTTGTTTCGCAAAGTATTTACCTATCTTCGGAGTAACCTAGTTCCCATTCCATCTCAGTTTCTTTACTTCAACTCCATGTTCCCACCTCATTAGAGATGAGGCGATATTCACAAAATCTCACCCTAGTTCTTCATCCTCCCAGAACAACTTTTGCTAACTTCGAAATCTCCCCAGTCAACGATGTCAGGGGCATGCTTAAATCCACTCTTGGCTACCCTTCCACCGGCATAAAAGTTGGGCATGTCGACACATCCAACATCTGGACCTCCCCAACCTCGTACCCTCTCATAAGGGCCTGCGATTTCGTGGGCGTGGATTCATATCCCTATTTCCAGAAAACACAAAATAATTCCATCGAGAACGCAGGGAATTTATTCCGTGAAGGGGTCGGGGATGTCAAAACTGCTGTCAGCAAAGCGGGGAGTAAAGCAAGTGTGTGGGTTGCGGAGACGGGGTGGCCTGTTAATGGGACGACGAAAGGACTGGCGACGGCGGGTAGGGAGGAGGCGAGGAGGTATTGGGTAGACGTTGCGTGTTCGAGTTTTGATACGGAGGGGGAGGAGGGAGTTAATATTTGGTGGTTTACGTTGCAGGATTGGAGTGCGTATCCCAGTTTCGCCGTTATTAATGCTAACTTCGAGGTCGAGTATGATCCCAGTTGTTAGAAGGGGGGATGAGGATGGAGAAGGGAGGTTGATGGGTGAGGTGTTAGAGTTTGGCGTTGGGATAGAGGTTGGAAGGATTGTTTATGGGAATACCCATTCTGAACGTGCGATTAGATTGCATATACTAGAACGAATGTAACATTACGATAGGAAATGGAGTCAAGGTGTGAATCCGAGATGTTCTTTGGGTTGACTTCAAGGCACTAGTATGGTGTGAGCATCCGAATGCGGGACTGACACCAATGCCCATGTCAACTCATATGAGGCCGTGCTTCACTTCACTCGCTCAGACTGTCTTCCCCACGGCTCCCCAATTCTTCCCCTTTCGCTTTCTAGCAACAGACGCCAGCTATAAAACAATAGGAGACAAAAATGGGCTTGACAACTATACGTAGATCAACGGCAACAATGAAGTTGAAGATATGGACACATTTGCAAGGATGACAATTCGGATTTCGAATATGCCTACGTGCATTTATACTTTAAGAGGAGTGGCATGAAGGTACGCCGCTGGACAACGAGCGATGACCATAGCCCAAGGTGGATGCAAACTTTGCTTGAAGAGAGTCTCTCGTATTACGCAGCTTGTTTTTGTAAGATAGAAGAACGATTCTGATCAATTCCATCAGATCATCAAATAAGATAATATTTTCATGGATAACTAATTCGCAGCAATTTCCTCACTCAGATACTCATCGAGATGAATGCGACGGTGTTCTCCCTTGAGGTAGGCAACAATTTCTTCAATTCCAATATTGCACTTAGACTAAATCCTACCAGTATGGCGTGCCCTTGTACGCATATGCCAAAATTGCTCCTGAGTTTGTGTCTCGCTCGGACGCTGCGGTCAATCTTCTCATTCCTGCAACAACACTTTCCACTCCCGAAGAGACTCAGTCGTGTTCCCAAATGTCGACACCCTCTACTCGACAGCCGTTTTCGACCATTCGCAAGATGACATTGATTTCACCATTCCACAGGTTAACGCAGACCGATATTGGAATTTTGCCTTTTATGATCCGTGAGTGTAGCCTTTACTTCGACTCACATCACTGACGGCGTTTAGTTATGGCAACAACTTCGCCAATGTCGGTAGCATGGGCCATAATTCCTCTGGAGAGTATCTCCTACGGGCCGCAGAAGATTGCGCCCAAAAGCACAAGCACCACCTGTCAGATGATGACTACCAAGGTCAAATCCTCTCTCCTACAACATATGGAACGCTTCTAGTTCGCGACCTACTCAAGAACAATGGTAGCGATCTCGCCTATGTTCAAAATCTAGTGAAGGAGGCCAAGTTGACGAAAATCTTTCGCAATGAAACCACAGAACACAGTGCTGCTCCACTCACCGAATGCCACTTTCACTGGCTATTATGCGGCTGGAGCAAACGTTGCTCTCGCAATCAGGGACCTTCTCGCCAAGCTTGCTCCCGCCAATCCTCCTTTCAAAAAGAGCGACACGGCACACGTACACCATGAATTGGGAGCAGCAGGAATTCAACACGGTACCTATAAGCCCCCTAAGGGCATCAATCTCACACTGCCATATTCAGAAATCGAGGTCTCAACCCATGCGCTAGTTCATCTCTCCAAAGCTTAGGAAATGGGTGGGTTCACAACGTCGCTCAAGGCATTTACGGCTCCAACTATGCCAACCGCGCGTTGATCGCCGTAAGAGGGTACCTGGAGTTGACCGCTGATCATGTTATCTATCCATCGTAAGCAGCTCAAGAATCCGAGATGACATTGCAGAGAAACGAGTCGTATATCTACACTTTCTCGAGCAAGTCGCCCATTGCATCTGATGGGTTTTGGAGCTTGACGTTATATGATTCTCTAAGATACTATCTGCGAATCCTTCGAACAAATATTCGGCGGGAGACAGAAGCAACATTACGTATCCGGATGGTGAACCTGTTTATGGTAATTGTGCAGAGGGTGCTGATGGAAATTTTCAAGTCTTGGTCCAGCCTTACAATGTACCGCCTCCGAGGAATTGGACAAACAATTGGCTTCCTGCTCGTGCAAAAGGGACTGAATTCTCTATTACTTGTGAGTAGTTTACATAATTTGTCTTCAACGGGGTTGCGCTAATACATTGATATTTTTGTAGTGAGATTATAGGCTCCCACAGCGGAGCTAGACAATGGTGAATGGGAATTTCCTGTGGTTGCCAAGGGGGCTACGATTATGGGTTGGGAAGATAGCCTTGCCTTTTCTTCAACTTGAGTTTATACTTCACATTATATTTTCCTACTTCTGGAGCGAACCCCATCTAACTCTTTCACTCCGTATTTCCAGTAATTCGTTATCTTAAAACGGTCTCTTGTCCACCTCATCCAGTAGCAAAGCGCCAGAATCTCTATCCAGCCTCACCCAAGCCTTCCCAGATATCTTCTCCGCCCTCAACCCAAACCTAGGTTTCCAGTCGATCAATTTCCCGCTCTTGTCGGTTAATCGCTCTGCCATGTTTTTGCCACCCTCCAAACTGCTCACAATCACTTCCCCAATATCCATGTAGTCCCACTTCACTAATCCTCTCCAAAGATGGGTCCTAATCACTTCTTCAATCACCATCATAACAACGACCAAGTTAACTATGAATATGGCATAGATGTAAACTGTCTGTCCAACTTTCAGCTTCAGCGTGGTGACCGTCGCCCCAGTTGCAGTCGTCTGGTTCCCAACCATGAGCTGCGCACTAGCATACCCAACGAGAATGTCATCCAGCATGGCGGAAACAGAGTTTGTGAGCCCGGCCAGAGTAGATGTGGCTTCCGTAATGGGAGTACTGGAATTGGCTTGCGAGATATTGTAGTTCGCAATGCTGGCCATGAAAGAGTTTCCTACTAACGACTGGTAAAGATTCGTCTGGTCGTTTGAGATGAGCTCCAGTTGACGGGTAGTAGCATGGGAAATATTGCCCGATGGGTCAATATCTTCGGTGAATGAAGCCTTGATGACAGAGATGTTCTTGGCTTTGGTATCAACGGTGATGTTGAACAAGGTGGGGAGGTAGTCAATGGAACACTGCGTTGTGTTTAGGAAAGCGTAATTGGATCCAGCTACAATTCCCATATATTGTGTGCCATTTGTTCGGACGGCAGCTACGCCAATAGCGACAATGGAATCAGCATTGTGGCCAACATATGTCGAATCTTCGCTAAAGCCGTTGCTGTTCGGTAGTGGACCTTTTGCTTCGTAGAGATAGGTTCTAACTGACGATAGAAAGAATTGGGTGCTTGAATTATAGATACACCTGACTTCAGGAATGAACCCTGGTTCCTGATATGTATAAGCTGATGTGAAAGTGTCTTCGAGAATGTTGGAATCCGTGAGCCCAACTGGCGCTCCGACTCCGTAAGAGCGACCAATATAAGTGAAACCTGAATTATCAAGCTTGACATGTTTTCGCAGGCTCCCATCTACAGTTGTGGCAGAGGAGGCCGAGGACAGGAGGGCGCCTTCCATCGTGTTACCGACCCTATAAGTGAAGACCCCTTTGGAATTTCGTACCTCAGTCGTCTGATTCGAATTGGGAATGGGAATCTCGGACGGATATTCTGTGATAAGTGACACATTCATGTATGAAGGAATTATAATGCTCGATGCGTGAGTCGTGAAGACACCGATTGGTGAGAGAGCACCTGCCCAAAGGGCCGATGGAATTATCCCGAGGCCGATGAACGACAGCAACAGCAGTAGATATCCGAGAGGTAGCCTCCAGCTAACACTTGGTGTGCACAAATGCGACCAAAATCGAAGGTCGTTTATCGACGCTTCCGTCCGGCCTAAGCGAAGCCTCGTGGCTCGGTTGATCAGCGTACACAATGCAGAGACCTGACAAAGCCCTAAAATGTTGGCAAGCAGTTGAATAATGATTTGGACGGATGCTCTGTTGTTGTTCACAATGTCGTACAGAGACGAAGATAAGACCCAGCCGCGGCGATCCCCGACAAGCAGTGTTGAACTAATCGCAGTTGTCGAGAAAAGGCTTAATGACATTGCAGCGCCTCCCCAGGAGATACGTTGATCCATTGATTCAGTGTAAAGCTCTTCCTCTATGACTTCGTGGTCTTGCTTCATCATATCTTCCGTCAGAGATCGATCTTGCGAGGTATTCGATGGTGAGATGGAGGAGCGACTGACATTGAGCTTCTGCCATGGCACAACACTTGATATAATAGGTAGCCCGGGCATAATTTGAAGGGGTTAGGATAGTGAAGACACCAACAACGCGCTGGTGAGGCTGGACTTAAAACATATCGAGCATGTTGGTGTTTCATTTTGCTTATAGTACGGAGGTCGCGGCCATAAGTCTTGCAACAGGCAGGGGTGAGGGCCAACGCCACATAGGTCTGGCAGAGCAACGGCCATTAGGGGCTTAATAGCCTGAAGAAATAAGGCTTCTGTAGCGATGTATATAGGGCCTGTGCGCTGGACTTTGGCGCCAGGCACCCTATAGACCCCTACAACTACAGCGCTCTCTGGTTGCTACTACGTATCAGGCTGAAATAATGTAGTGAAGCAGGGGGGTTCCAGGCTGGCACAGACCATATTATAAACAAAGCCACCCTTTCACACTCTGGTCTCGCTACATTATTTCGGCCTGATACGTTGTATGCAACACCCCCTGCCAGTCAAGCGAGCGGTCGTTGCAAGACTCACGGCCGCGACCTCCGTACGGCAAACGATATGATCACATTGGCCAGTTAGGCGCCGGCTCCAGTG